>CM070545.1:39522296-39744796 GCA_036346405.1 Phyllostachys edulis | reverse complement strand
CGAGCGGTTACAACAAGAACCGTCTGTGATACTTAATAATATCACCGAGCGGTTCTTATTCGAAACCGCTCGTGATACTTCATGCAGCGGTTTTCAACACGAACCGTCTCAAATTCCCATGCTCATCACAGGCGGTTCGTGTTGAAAACCGTCTGTAAGTATCCTGAACGAACTCCGTAAAACCGTCAGGATACATATCTTATCACGCAGGCGGTTTGTATTAAAACCGTCTGTAACTTGGAATCACTAACACTCAGACTCCAATTTTACCATGACTTGAAATCACTAACACTCCGACTCCGATTTTACCATGGCTTGAAATCACTAACACTCGACTGAATTTACCATGGCTTTGAATTTTCCTTACTCTGCAATTTTACCATGGTAAAATCGAGTAAGGCAAATTCAAAGCCATGGTAAAATTGCAGAGTAAGGAAAATTCAAAGCTATGGTAAAATTAGAAAGTAAGGAAAATTCCAAGTCACAAACGGTTCTTAATAAAAACCGTCTGTGATAAGATATATATCACAGAGCGGTTTTTAATGGCTGTTCTGTGATAAGATACATATCACGCAGCGGTTCTTATACTGAACCGCTCGTGATAAGATACTTATCACAGGCGGTTACGTATTAAGAACCGCTCGTGATATGTCGTCCTGCAGCGGTTTTTGTATGAAACCGTCTGTGATTCGCAGCGTGGGAGTTTGAAAAATTTTGAATCTTGTGCGGAGGCAAAATATTTTGGCGTCCTATATATTAGACACTGCCTTGTTTTCCATCGCCTTCTCCTCTCTCCTCCCCACACCGAGCTCAATGACCACCTCGATTCCCCGTCGCGCTTCAATGAGGAGACACTATAGCCGATTTATGACGACGAGGAGGGATGCGGAGGAGCTCCTTGTCTACCGGAAGGTACGTGTACATCCCCATAACATACATAATTTGTTGGCTGTTTGTTGTAAAGAAAATTATCTTAATTTTGTGTTACCTAAGGTCGGAGCGCCGCTGGAGGTTTTCAGTCGTCTCTCCTTACCGACGAGCTTAAGTCGAACTCGACGACATGCAAGAACATCTTGTGATATGTTGGTGAGGTACAGAGAGGAGCTCACAAGACCAATCCAAGAAGCCGATGAGTTCTTCAGGAGCTTGGAGGCATAGATGGTTTCTAGCTAGTTTAACTTTGTAACTTTATTCTTTTTTTCCCATTCGGAGGGGATGTTGTGAAACCTTTTGGTTTCCCTTTCCTATAATGTGTTTGCCATCAGAATTTTAATTGTATTTTAGTTGTCTTGCTAGAGGTTGCACATGGAAACTCTTGCTCAGCACTTGATTGGTTTGGCTCAAAATCCGATTTTTTTTGCAATGGAAAAAACTATTACGAGCAGTTGAACAAGAACCGCTCAGCGTAGCATTTTCACGAGCGGTTCAAAAACCGTCGTGATGACTCATGTCATTACTGAGACCCATAAATTCAGACGGCTCACGAAACCGTCTGTGATGACGTTTTTGAACCGTCTGTGATGACGTTTTTGAACCGTCTGTGAAGACCTTTTCTGTAGTAGTGATAACAAAAAACCGTCTGTGATATGTAGTAATATCACATACGGTTATTGTTAAGAACCTTCTGTGAGGTTTCATAGACGGTTGTTTGTTGAAAATCGTCTGTGATATGTAGAATTATCACAGACGGTTTTAGTTATAAACCGTTTGTGATATTACCTCTTCACGAGCGGTTTTAGCGCACGATAATACAAACGGTCTCTAAACCAAAACCATCTCGTGATTAGCGTATGTCTGAGCGGTTTTGGTCAACCGTCTGTGATGAGGCGTCCAATATTAGTCTTTTTGTAATAGTGTGGTCATCGACCAGTTAACATGTTGATGACTATTAAGGGATAATAACCAACTTCCTCGACCAGTGACTATATGTATAAGTGGTCGAAGTCATGATGGTTTACCACGTGAAAGTTTAATTGAACATGTGAAAGCAGTTAACGACTGTTATGATAGGGTGCGATGGTTGATAAAGAACGCAATGGTTCAAGACACCAGGAAGACATATGCATGAAGCCAAGAAACACCTATTATAGCATTATCTGCCACCCCTTAGATAGATATAAATAAGAGGGCCTCCAAAGATATAATATTTTTCTTTTCCATACTTCTTGTAAACTCATTGTAACGGCAATAAAGTCTCTGAGTGTGTTATTGTCCTCTTTATTATTTTTATAAGTTTGTTGGCTCTGAATCCTGTGCATCGACATATATAATTAAAAAAAATAAAGTTTCTTTATTCTTGTTACAATATTAAGATCAACAAAGAATTGCAGGAGCTGAAGTTGATATCACGACGTGTCTTGGCTCCACTTAGTATTATAGTAGGATACGATAATCTCATTTGGTAGAAATGCTTTCAGATGCTTTTCTGTTTGGTTGCCTACTTTTTCAAAACCATGTGGCAAACGGAGATTATTTTCTTCTAAATAACCAAAAAGGACAATTAATAATTAATTACCATAGAAAACGCATAGTTATGGTTTTCCAAGCTTAATACTACTAGATTTTCACCGATTCCGAGAATAGTTTTAGACATACAGCATAACACAATACATCACCGCAACCACAAACTAGTCCTGGCCAGTTTGGTTTTGAAAAAAGAACTATATTTTCTTATTCCCACCGGCCACACCTCCATATCCTGTTAGCGAATGTGGAGTATATAAAAAAAACTGTATTGCGAATATTTGCAAAACACAATTCTTTAAACTAATTACACGTATAATCAATACGTACAGCACTCATACCATACCCTTTGACTTCACTCCTTAATCACGGCGGCAGAAATGTTTGGCTCGCACGACTGCTGTGAGTAGAGGTGGGAATTGGGCCGTGCCGCGCGGCACGGCCGACCATCGTGCCGGGTCGCGCGTCGTGCCGTGCCGGCTCGGCCCAGTCATCCCGCCGTGCCGTGCCGTGCCGGCCCACCTCGTATTCGGCCGAGCCCGAGCACGCCCAAAGCCCGTCGTCTTGGGTCGTCGGCTGATGCCACCAAGCCCAACCCTAAGTAACTATTGACGCGGAGGCGGCGATGGCGGCGGCGACCGCCATCTTCATTCCTCTCGCGCGGTCGTGCCCGTCTCATTAAAAACCTAGTTAAAATTGAATTAATTGCGTAAAAACATGGGCACGAAAATATTTCGGGGAAAAAGTGAAATTTTCTTGATATTTTACAGATACAATGTTACTGCCTCGTTAAAAACCTTACGCCCAGTGGGGTTCCCAAGTAAGGAAAAAGTACTGATAATAACATGTGTACATACTAACTACTCATTAATGTCGAGATCGTTCATGCGTTCGAGGTCAGCGTACGCCTGCACGATCTCAAGATCCTCCAGTTGGTGTTGTTGCCGCTCTTTAGCCAATTCCCAATCCTTGGCGCATGTGATTGCCTCCACCATCTTAGGCGTGAGGGATGATCTTCTTTCTTCAATTATTCTCCTGCCATCTTTGAGCGTTGCTACGAAGATACACTAGACACCGGCACCAACAAAACATCCGTCTTGAAATGTGATAGCACAGAAATATCCGCTTGTTGTTCTTCCACCACTCGAGCAAGTTTATTTTTCCATTGGAAAGATCAGGATCGATGTTTGCAAAATCATGCTCCAGGTAATGGTTTAGCTCGAGGCGAAATTCCACGAGGGGTTGCTGAGGTCGAGAGGACGAAGAACTTGACTTGCCCTTTAGCTTCTTCCACAAGTGGGATGTCAAGCTTTTCTTTCCTTGTTGCGTCTGTTTGCTCGGTCTCGATCTCGTATTGCGAAACTTATCATGATACATGCGGAAAACACGAAAAAGCTCCTCTTTGGCGTGTGCAAAAGCTTCAGAGTAATCAAGACCAAGGCATTCACCTATTCCTCCATACCCATCTCGCAAACTCAGCAACTTTTTCGTAGGATCGAAAATAATAGCAAAGCAATACACATGTGAAATAGAACTAAAATATTTAATAAACTTTTCTTCCATTAGTGCAACAAACATGACTTAAAATGGGATCCTTCCTAGATTTGGCAATATTATGCGCAATTAACCAAATATATTCTATAACTAAGCAAGAGGTAGGGTAATAAATACCGATAACATCTTTGTTGCTCTATAAAAGGTTGTAAAAGCGCCGAAAATGACCGACACCTTAATCTGAATTGGTAACTACCAATTCATTGTCTTGAAGTTAGCATTGACAAAAGCAGATATAACATGTTCGTACCCTTGTAACTTCTTTAACATGATGTAGGTTGAGTTCCACCTCACTTTCATGTCAAGACCGAATTTTCTTGGCTCCTTCCCATTGGTACTTGCGATACTCATGAACACAGGCGCCACTTGTGGGAATTTGTGAGGTAGCGAACGGCGTCGCGGATACCATTCAAATATCCACCAATCGCTTGCATACCGTCTTGAACAACAAGGTTCAAGATATGACATCGCATCTCGGTGGAGAACATAACCACCAATATACGTCTGCAATCTTGGGGTGAGGATGTTCATAGCAGTCGTGTTCGCTGATGCGTTATCAAGAGTGATAGACGCAATCTTATTATCTATCTTAAAATCATTAAGTACGTGTAGTATACGCTCGGCAATGGCCTCTCCCGTGTGCGATTCGTTAATTGGCTTAAACCCTATGACTCTCTTGTTTAGTTTGTAATTGTCGTCTAAATAATGGGCTACAACACTAAGGTAGGCACTTCTCTGGTGTGATGATGTCCAAATGTCTGAAGTTATAGCAAAAGAGAATTGAACTTGTAGGAATTGTTCTTTTAGCTCTGCTAGTTCCTTATGGTACAGCCGTAAAATATCGGATGTAGTGGTTCTCCTACTAACATGTTGGTACTGTGGGCAAAAACCGCGTTGGATCATTTTTTCGAACGCGCGGCTTTCACCCATCCTAATTGGTTGATCTTCGCAACAATATATCTAGCGATTTCCTCACGCGCAAGCGGGTTGTATACCCAAGTACTTACAGAGCCATCGGCCTCGAAGTTTAGTTGCGTTTGTACTCCTCCCTCGCTCTGCGCCCGATCTTACATAAGCATGCCTTGTAGTGCGGTTCAAGTGCCTGTCCTCGCATTTGTCTGCGAGATAATTTAGCTTGCAATAATTACATGTTGCGATATCTACCGTTTGGTAGTCATGGATTTCTTGGCTCGTGTCATGTGCTTCCAAAGAATTAAGCCCTTCGTCGGACCCGCCAATGTTGCCTTCGTGGACGGGGAGAACTCTGAGTCCCCATTGGCTCGGGACCGCCTGGTACTCCTCGTAGCCCTCCGTGCATCCATATGAGCGGTCATCCATGCCGTAGTCTCCCATACTTGGCGAGAGCGGACGAGCATCAGCGGGAGTCGGGCGGAGGAGGACTAGGGAGGCGACGGAGAGCTTACACTAAGTCGCCTCTTGTCCTTTTAGTGCTCGACTCCTCGGTAGCATACCGCTCGGGAGCTCCTTGGTGCTCAGACTCCTTAGCGACATAATGGATGGAGAATAAATAGGGAGAGTAGATGGCTGTTGAAGAAATGAGGGAGAGTAAATGAATGATGAAGAAGTGAGCTGAAATGAGAATGGATGAATCAATGAGAAATGAGATTCGTTTTATAGCCACGCAGTAGAGCCGTTGCTAATGACCCGTTATCAAATCACTTTTATGTCGTATCATGTCTATCTGTGCTTGCCCGTTGCTTCTCTGTTTGCCCGTTGTCTTTGCTTTTTCCCTGGATTCCCTCTGTCTCTCTCTCTCGATTCGAAAGAAAGCAAAACATCCGTCCTCTCCTCAGCAAAGCATCGTCCTCTCTTGATTCTCTTGGTTGGAGAAAGTAAAAGCGCGGTCACCATTCACGCGTTCACCAATGAGGAGATTCCTCTCTCTCTCTCTCTCTCTCTCTCTCTCTCTCTCTTCTCTGGTTTCTAGCTCGGTTCATCCCAATCCCCATTTGCTCCCAACACACAGCAGAAGACCGCCTCCCCCTCCTCTCTCCCCATCGCCCCCACCTGGCCGTCCTCCCTCTCCCCATCCCTTGCCACCGCCTCCTCCTCTCCCATCGCCCCCACCCCCGGCTCACTGGAGCCCTCTCTCCCAGCTCTCCCTCTCCCCATCCCGCCCCTCGAGCTCACTTGCCGCCCCCCTCCCTTCTCCCACGCCTCCATCGCCCGGCCTCATGGACCCTCTCCTGGTGTGCTCCCTCTCATCGCCCTTGCCCAGCCTCACCGCTTGCCCCACCTCCTCCATCCCCACCGCCTCCAGCCCTCGGCTCTACCTCCCCATCGCCGGCCTTGCTCCACTGCTCCACCTGTGCATGTGGCAAGACGTAGGCTTTGGCGGCGTCGCGGCCAGTGTGGCATCTCGGTGAGGCGGCGCTGAAGACGCTAAGTCAAGCGTGGAAGCGAGGCGGCAATGCACGGCTGCGTCGTGGTGCGAGCTTCTGGGCGTGCGCCGTCGCGGCGTCTTGGCGTCTTGCGCCGTCGTCTTGCGCGTGCCGCAAAGCATCGCCGAACTCCGTCTTGAGTGGCGTCGCGTCTTGCGTGTCTGGTTGTCTTGCTACCGGGCGGGCGTCGTGCCGACCCGGAAAAGCCCGGCCCGAGTCCCACCTCTAGCTGTGAGTTAAAATTTTCGGATGGCAGGAGCGGAGCATGTATCAAATCAATCGACGTGTGTACGTACGTCATCATCATCTTGGTGTACATGAACAACTGATGAGTGCTACGCACGCGTGGACCTTCCAATTAATCAATACGTGCTCGCCACATCTGATCCGTGGAATTTTCGCGCCGAGAGCGACAGCGATGGCGACCCTTAGTAGTCGTAGTACGTTTTACAACCGGGACCAGCTGCCTCGTTCCAGTGGCCACCATCAGCCCATGAACCGCAACGAATCCCCAATTCCCTCACTAAAACCACGTTTCCGCCTTCTGGCCCTTGTGAGGTTGTGACCCAGCTGTGCGCCCCCGGCCAACCAGATCAGGTGAGTGAATTGCCAACTAAACAAAGCAAAACGACCCCGTTTTTTTTTTTTTACTCTCTCTCTCTCTCTCTCTCCTCGCTTTGGTTATATATACCCCTCTCGTGGAGCGAAGGAGCTGAGACACAGAGACACGGCTCATCAGCTAGTTCATCACTCGAGAAGTACTCGCAGTTTGAATTGTCCAGTACGTACGTCAATTCCTTCATTATTCTTCGGTGTGTCTTGTGTTATTCGTGTTCTTATGAGTCGTAGCAGTCTAAAAACGCCTTTGTCTTGTGTTATTCGTGTTCTTATGAGTCGTAGCAGTCTAAAAACGCCTTCGAGATGAAATAATAGCTAACTAGTGTCCAAACCTCCCTCTCGCCATCCATGCAGGAGTACGTCGTCGTCACTAGCATTCCCATGAGGTCATGACTCCTCGTGCTTTTGTCCCGTTTCTTCTCCTCGTGATTCATATAGCTGTCCCCCCGTCGTGTTTTTCTTCTTGGTTGGCACGACCGCACGAGAGATCGATCTAGGCGCGCGTCTTGCATGTATATATACGCCTCGCACGTTTGTAACTGTAGGTGGTAGTAGCTACCACTGTAGGTTAGATAGACCAGTTGCCTTTTTCTTCGTTGCGATTTTTAATTACTCTTTCACTGTTGCATAGGCGGCATAGCAATGGCGGACTGCATGCAAGAGTGGCCGGAGCCCGTCGTCCGCGTGCAGGGGCTCGCCGAGAGCGGCCTGGACGCCATCCCGCGCTGCTACGTCAAGCCGCCGTGCGACCGCCCAGTGATGCAGCTGGCGGCCGACGTCCAGGAGCACTCAGACATCAGCATTCCGGTCATCGACCTCGGCGAGCTGCTCATTGAGGGCGGCGGCGCGGCGGCCGCCGATAAGGGCGGCCTCAGCAACCTCACCGAGGCCGTCGCGGCGGC
Organism: Phyllostachys edulis; assembly: GCA_036346405.1. Classification (NCBI taxonomy): domain Eukaryota; kingdom Viridiplantae; phylum Streptophyta; class Magnoliopsida; order Poales; family Poaceae; genus Phyllostachys; species Phyllostachys edulis. The sequence goes on along the minus strand of CM070545.1, from coordinate 39,736,857 downwards.
GTGCCGGGAGTGGGGGTTCTTCCAGGTGGTCAACCACGGGGTGCGGCCGGAGCTGATGCGCGCGGCGCGGGAGGCGTGGCGTGGTTTCTTCCGCCTGCCGCTCCCGGCGAAGCAGCAGTACGCCAACTCGCCGCGGACGTACGAGGGATACGGCAGCCGGGTCGGCGTCGAGAAGGGCGCCGTCCTCGACTGGGGAGACTACTATTTCCTCCACCTCTGGCCGGAGGCCGCCAAGAGCCCGGCCAAATCCTGGCCGGCAAATCCTGGCATCTGCAAGTATGTACTCCTCCCGGCCTTTTGATTTTCCAGATTCTAGCTAGCCCATGTGCATATGTATCTGAGCAGGTTCTTGTGGTTACAGATGTATTTGTAGTACTACATCGAATTTCTTTTTAGAAAGAGTGGGTGTGATCGACTTGTGCATTATTTGACACACTTTTGGATTAAATGTTTCTTTTATTGATATTGTTCTGCTATTAATTATTTAAATTGAATTCCAAAAAATCCATGTTATTCTAGATCGTTATAATCTGGACCCACAATAATCAACGGTGTAGATATTTCTCCTTTTCCACCGATTAACGTGGTAATTTCTAGCCTTGTGAGCGAACGTGGTGACTTCTTTTTCTGCCACTTTAATAATATAATAGATAGATTAACCTAACTGTCCCTGATCATGGCGTACTATTCCAGCCATTTCTATTCATTTTCGTTTCTCTTGTTCTTTCTGTGCCTAGTATTAAAATTACTTTTTTTGAAATTTTTCTATACTAGTCATTGCTAGATGCCTTAATTGTGACACATGCATGGATAGAGGTAAAAACCATAGTTGGCCAGTCTAAAACCTATACAAATAGGTTGTAGGAAAGGAGGTTTATTTCGATCGTGCAACTCTCACAACATGGAATCCAACGAAAACGAATTCTTTTGGGGAGGATCTCAGCGTGAGGCCCCTCATCAGGCCCTTGATTACAGGGGCAGAAATGTGTGAAGATGGGGATTGGGGAGAGGCCTTCCCGTAGAATTTATTTTCGAATCCAACACGTGCATGCAATGAAAAGTAGGTGGAGGGTGCTTTTATGTAAAAGGCCCAGAGAGAGTGGCTACTATGCCAAGATAGCAAAGCATAGTAAAGAAGTACCAAGGCTGGTATGTACTTAATTGACCCTGAAACAGATTTTTCCACGCTTGTAGTACAACTAACACAATGATATTTCTACACGCCCGTCAGAGTACTGCTCCACCGTCAAGAAAAATCCGGGTCCTGGTAGTGCTACTGCTCGCTAGCAAGAAACTGTACAGATGATAAAACATTTACCATTAATTAGTGATAGGCTGATAGCTTATGCTTATGTATGTGTACGTACAGGGAGGTGTCGGAGGAGTACGGGCGCGAGGTGGTGAGGCTCTGCGAGCTGCTGATGAAGGCTCTCTCCGTGAGCTTGGGGTTGGACGAGGCGCGCTTCCAGGAGGCGTTCGGTGGGGCGGAGTGCGGCGCGTGCCTGCGGGCGAACTACTACCCGCGGTGCCCGCAGCCGGACCTGACGCTGGGCCTGTCGGCGCATTCCGACCCGGGCGGCCTCACCGTCCTCCTCGCCGACGAGCACGTCCGCGGCCTGCAGGTCCGCCGCAGGGACGGCGAGTGGGTCACCGTGCAGCCCGTCAGCGACGCTTTCATCGTCAACGTCGGCGACCAAATTCAGGTAAGTACTAATCAATTACCGTGCGCGCGCGCGTGGTGCATGCATGCATGTGCTATACTGGTTTCTAGAAGCAAAATAGTACAAGTAACTAGTGGCATTACTGAATCGTGAATTCGATCGTGACCATGACTAAGTACTTGCCACTTATTATACCTAACTGTACACATATACGTATTGTTCTTGTCGGTACGCACAGCTGGTCGATCGGCCTGTACCCTCCCGTCTTTGAAATTAAGAATTTCTGCGCGCCTATCTGGATAACTAACTAATGACTAGTTAATTAGGAGTGAAATGGTCGGATAGATCATAGCTACGCCCGGTCAGCAAGAGGAAGCTAGTTCCGGAGTTGACTTAGACTCTTGCGACGATCTTTCGCTCAGCTAGCACGCCATGAGAGCACATGCGTGGACGGTGAGCCTAATCATAAAATGTATGCGTGGGTTGTGATTGCTACGTTAACGTAGCAATTTTCTGTGTGTCGGTTTGAAGCTACCTCGGACAAACATGTTACGGCGAATCATACCACGTACGAGCCACCCAACCGCACATGCATGGCCGATTCATCCATATCAATATATTCCATGTGCATGACTGCAATCTAGCTATACATAGCTATACTCTAGTCTCTTGTGGTAATATTTTTCACATGTATACACTAAATTTCCTCGGCGATATATCTGTTAATAACTTTTTTAAGATGACCTGTTAATAAATTTTGAATTAATTTGTTCTTGTAACTATATAAACAGATACTGAGCAACTCTGTGTACAAGAGCGTGGAGCACCGGGTGACCGTGAACGCCAAGGAGGAGCGCATCTCCCTCGCGCTCTTCTACAACCCGAGAGGCGACGTTCCGATAGCGCCGGCGCCGGAGCTGGTGACGCCGGACCGGCCGTCCCTCTACCCTCCGATGACCTTCGACGAGTACAGGGTGTACGTAAGGAGGAACGGCCCCAAGGGCAAGGCGCAGCTCGAGGCTCTCAAGGGCCAAGACATCACTGCTGAAAATAATTAATTAACCGCATCGATCCAACGGGAGCTCATCGGAGCTAGCTGCTAGCTCAGTCCCCATGTATAATCTGATTGGAATAACACATGCATGTACGTACAAGCGTACTTAATTTATACTACTTATACATGTGATCGATGTAGCTAATTAAACTGCATGCGTGCTCACTCTCACTACTAGAATCGTCTATTTTTCGAGTGCTCAGAAGTTTCCCGAGTGTTTTGAATAATACACTCGGGAACTTCCCGAGTGCCTTACGAAACACTCGAGGCGCGAAGAAAACACTCGGAAAATTAACATTTTTCGAGTGTCCGATCGGACACTCGGGAAACTTTGACGGGAACAACGGAGAAAACTGATTTCCCGAGTGTCGTTCGTTACAGACACTCGGGAGTTAAAAAAAATAGGTCGCGCCATTTTTCTCCACACCGCTACTTGGATTTTTCGCCTGCTTTTCTAACTCCTAACCCGTGCTCTCCCCAACCCAGCTCTCGCTCCCTCTCCCCAATCCCCCATGCTGCTCTCTCCCCACGACCGTGCCCGCTCCTCCCCGTCCTCTGCCGCCTCCGCTTGCCACCCACCCCGTCGTCGCTTTGCCGCCTCCCTCGTCTCCTCCCCCACCTTCGTGACCGGTGCCGCCTCCCCTTGTCTCCTCCCCCTCACGCGGCCAGCGCGCCTCCCCTCATCTCCTCCCTCCTCCACCCCATGCAGCAGCTGTCTCAAGCTCATGTCCTTGCCGCCTCCTCGTCTGCCGCCGTCGCACCCGACGCCTCCTCGTCTCCTCCCCACCTCCGACGATCGCCGCCTCCCCATCCTCCTCTTCCTCCACCGCCTCTACCGCCGCCGTCTCCCCCTCCTCCACCGCCTCTGCAGCCGCCTCCTCATCTGCCACCGCCGCAAGAACAGCCTGAGCACTCGGTAACCCCTAATCACGAATTAACTAGTTGCTTTAAGATTCATAATTTTTTTATAAGAAAAGTATTCAAGAAAAGTTCAAGCAAGATCCGTTGAGTTATTCCACTTTTGCACTTCTGCAACACTATACCTTCGCACATTCTGTTGTTATGGACAGTCAACTTTAATTTACGCAATTTAAACATCGTAAGGTTTTATTTGTTCTATTATATATTGATTGCCCTTTTTTGCTACATACATTACCAGTGAAAGAACATGTTTTGATTGTTCAACATTTAGTATATATAATTAACCAGTTTTCAATTTTTCATATATTAGATGCGAACTTTCAAATAGGGCTACCATTTTGGTCTAGAAATTTTAAAAACCATACATATAGTAAAATTCAAGGGTGCTACGATGCTATACAAAAACTAAAAGACTGAATTAGATGTAGTGTTCCCTGGGCCAAAATAAGATTTATCTTTCATAGGATGATCCGTTGAACCAAAATTGATTAAATCTTCTGTTGTCCTGTGTCCAAAAGAAGGGACTAAAAATATCCTTTTTGTTCGAATTTATGGCAAAGTTTATGACACAACAAGAGAATAGTGCTATCTAGTCATGACTAATACAATATCATTGCACGAGGGCACAGCAGCACAAAAAAAGATTGTCCCTAGTACTGTGTTGTCACACACTGATTCTACTTACTTTTGTCTGGTGTTTTTTCAAGAAAGATGCTGCTAGCTAAAATTAGTAATGTACTTGGGTCGGGTTTGTTTAGGCTTAGTTTTTTTCCTTAAAGCTTAAAGCTAGTTTTTTGGTTCAAATAGCTTATAAGCACTTTAGTTTTGAAATTAAGCCAGTTGTTTGGTAGCTTGACTTTTTTTATTTGCTTATTGTCTTGAATGATAAAATATTTGATATGCCCTTATACAAATGAGCTAAGAAGAGTTTTCCCATATTGTTTATGCACTAATTTACTGTTTATGCCATTTACACGAATGTTTTTGAACTTTTTCGCATAAATATTTAAAATGGCAACTTTAATTCAATAGACAAAAGCAATCATGTTTTAACTCAGCTCATGAACAAATCAAACAGGTTTGACAAACAATCCACCGACACACAGCTGCAGCCATCTTCCCCACCGCAGCTCCCTCGGCTCCTTCAGCTCCAAGAAGTACTATAAGGTAGTGGATAAGTGGAAAAAGAAATAAAGTTTGCTTATTTTCTTTTGTGTTGTCCATTTATGGTGGATCGATATGCTGTCATTACAATACTACATTAACGTATTAATAAATAATGATATTCATTTATAATGGTATTCATATATATTGAAAGAAAGTGTTTTTATGCTCTGTTGATCATGTATATTGTCTTCATGTCAATCTGTTTTAGTGTACATATATAGGGCATGCATCCTATGGTAGCTTGTAGCTCGCTCTGTAGTTGTAATTTTTGACATAAATAAAAGTTGGATTAAAATATGCATTATGTTTTGCATACTAGGATGGTGAGGATCGTAGTTGGATGTACACCGGGCGTGAGCGATGGGTGATCAGTAGCCAAGAATGGATGGAAAAGTCGATGATTTTGTGGATCGAGCATTTGCTAGGAGTAATGGATTTGGTGTGTTGTGCCCTTGTTCTCGTTGTTCAACACACGGCCACAAATGAGGGCAACAATGATCGCATACTGTGCAAGTACGGATTTAGGGTAGGCTATACCGTGTGGGTCTATCACGGCGAGTCACAACGTAGCAGATCAGATGTGCTAAGGGAAGAAATGGACGATGGCGTCCACAATGAGAGTAGAATAGAAGACATGCTAGATGATGTGTGTCATGCATATGAGCCACCTGCTGAGGAAGAACCGGAGCCTGCATCAAGGGCTTTCTTTGATATTTTGTCAGCAGCGAGTCAACCACTTCATGGGCAAACACAGGTGTCCCAACTAGATGCCATCACACGACTACTTCTTGTCAAGTCTCGATTCAAAGACAAGCATTGCTTGCTTTGATGCATTCTTAAGCGTGTTTAGCACCCTTCTCCCGGATGGTCACAAACGCCGCTAACTTGTATGATGCCAAGAAATTGATAAGCGCACTAAATATGCCATATGAGAAGATAGATGTTTGTCCAAATTATTGCATGCTATTTAGGAATGAGAATGTGGACAAAGATCATCTTTGTGATAAGTGTGGTGAGTCTAGGTTTGTTGAGGTTGACTCCGTGATGGTCAAGAGGCGACTTCCTATTGGCAGAAAAATACTTCGCTATCTACCATTTGTGCCACGAATCCAACAGGTATACATGTCTGAGGTTTCTGCCAAACAAATGGTATGGCACAAGTATGGTCATCGGTACCATAATGACAAGATGGTCCACCCATCTGATGGTGAAACATGGAAACAATTTGACTGAGACTATGTAGAGTTTGCCGCGGAGCCTCGGAACGTTCGAATTGCAATTGCAACTGATGGGTTTAACCCATTTGGTTTGGGGTTGCGCCATCATACATTGTTATTCGTGTTTGTCATTCCCTTAACCTCCCATCCGGCGTTTGCATGCAGAAGCAGTACATATTCCTTTCCTTGATAATCCCTGGTCCTGAATACCCAGGAAAGAATATGAGTGTATTCATGGAGCCGGTGATGGATGAATTGTTACATGCTTGGGAATAAGGAATAGTGACATATGATCGGGCATTGAAACAGAACTTCACCATGCGGGTCGCGTACCACACATCCATGCATGACTTCCTGCACGGATATTCTCAGGTGGTGGTGCATACATGGGAAGATGCCATGCCCAATCTGTAGGGAGACGTTGTGTGGCTGTTGGCTAAAGCATGGTCGCAAGCACTCATTTGATTGTCATCGTCAATTCCTTCCAATTGACCACGAATTCAGAAGTGACACAACTGGATTTAGGGCCAATATTGCTGTCCGCAGTGGACCACCACGTCGTCTGGCAGGTGAGGAGGTTCGTGCACGGCTAGATGCTTTGAAGGCTCTTGATGATGGTGATGGGTTCGAGAAATATGGCGAGGAGCACAATTGGACTTACATTCTAAGTTTGTGGCGGCTGCCATACTTCCATAAGCTCATTCTTCCCCCATAACATAGATGTAATGCATAATGAGAAGAATGTTGCAGAGGCCATATTTAGCACATTCTTTGACATTCCAAACAAGACGAAGGACAATGTGAAGGCTCGCCTTGATCAGGAGGAGCTTTGCAACAGGCCCTCTCTGAATATGATCCATAAGCCAGCTACTGGCAAGTGGGAGAAGCCAAGAGCTAGTTATTGCCTAACTAGGGTTCAGAGGAAGGAGATTTTGGAATGGTTTCAGACCCTAAAGTTTCCTGATGGGTATGCAGCAAATCTAAGGAGAGGAGTGAATTTAGCTACTATGCGCATCAATGGCCTAAAGAGCCATGACTAGCACATATTCATGGAACGCCTTTTGCCTGTGATGATCTGTGGCTACGTCCTCGAGTGTGTTTGGCAAGTGATGGCGGAGTTGAGCTTCTTTTATCGACAGCTATATGCGAAAGAGATAGATCTCATGGTAATATCAACTATGGAGCGTGAAGTACCTATGTTGCTTTGCAAGTTGGAAAAGATCTTTCCACCTGGCTTCTTCAATCCAATGCAACATTTGATTCTCCATCTTCCCTATGAAGCTAGGATGGGGGGACCAGTGCAAAACCGGTGGATGTATCCAATTGAGAGGGAACAAAAGGAACTACGAAGCAAAGCAAAAAATCACTCGCATGTTGAAGCATCCATAGCGGAGGCGTACATAATTGAGGAAATTTCCCATTTCACATCAATATACTTTGCTGACAATGTTCACACGGTGCACAATCAAACCTCACGATACAATATTGGCATCCCTCAAAATAATTGCCAACTTAGCCTCTTCACCGGAAGAGGTGACACTTCAAGCGATGGTACTCCCAAAGTTTTATTGCGGGATGAGTGGTTGACTGTGATGTTGTATGTCTTTACCAACCTCTCCGAAGTGGAAGATTACATTAGGTATGCAACAATTATTTTTTCCCAATAATTAATGCATGAATGTTTTAATCTACTTGTCTTGTTGCCTATAGGGAATTTGTTAGGAGCGAGTGGAAGCAACGTCGAGACCCATCCGAAAAACAAGTTGAGACCCTTCTTAGGAAGGGTGCTGGAAATTGTAAATCAATTTCCGACTTGGTTCTATCGAAAGTAACTTCTCTATTAGCTAGTCCCCATTGCACATAATATTTACTAAGTAAAGAGGAACTAATACATGAAACCCATTCTATTTATGTCAGAGAGTTTGAAGGACAAGTCTATGAGCAAATAATTGAGGCAAGTTGCTCAAGGATGCCACACTCGGTCTTTGTCCTATAGTACCTACAATGTGAATGGGTACCGCTTTTGAACATCGACACATGAGAGGAACGCCTAATGCAACAACAATTAATAGTGGATTGGTGACTATAGGACAAGATGGGAGCAATACACTGTTGAATACTATGGAGTAATTGAAGAAATAATTGAACTATATTTCCATGGTAGCAAACCTCTCAAACTTATGTTATTCAAATGTCATTGGTTCCATCCGCTTAGGGAGTCGACGGGATACATCACTTGGGTGGTTGAAGTTGCACATCAATCAATCCTACCGTGCAATGACCCATTTATTGTAGCTCGACAAGCCACCCAAGTATACTACATCTCGCACCCATGCAAAACTATGAGTAGTCTAGTGGATTGGTGGGTAGTACATAAGGTGCAACCATATGGTAAACTACCTACCCCTAGTGAGCGAGGACTACAACATGGAGACCAACAATGGTGTTGACCTATTCTTTCAAGAAGATGGGCTACGGGGCCTTTTCAAATAATAATTGGGGAAGAGGACGATCACATGGATGATATTCAAATCGATGCCGATGAGGTTGTAAACCAAGAGGACTTGGAACTACTTAATCGCTTAGACATTGATGGCACCGAAGGGGATGAGGTTGAGTCAACACCTCATGATAGTGACGATGACTTTTTAGAGGGCCCATCTGCGGAGGATCCCATTGTAGACGACTACTTCTAAGCATGATCTTGTATGTCTTCCATCTATTTGTTTGCATGTTTTAATTTTTGTATGAGCTTACTTGATTACGTTATATTACATTTTTCTATGAGCTTACTTGATTACGCTATATTACGTCTTTCTATGAGCTTACTTCATTACGCTATATTAATTGATTTATTTTATTTCATTTCATTTCAGGACACCAAAAAATGAGTGGCATCGAAGAGGCAGCATACTCTAGTCGAGGCAGACGCTTGTTTTCCAAAGTGGCAGCAACATGTCATGGAGGCAGAGGGCGGCATGGCCGCCGAGGCAGAGGCGGCCGCCATGCCCCTCGAGGGGTGGGGGTCTACCTCTAGTAGATCAAGCTCCTGCACCCGCACCCTCGCGTGTTGATGATGTGGAGGATGAGCACCGTGAGGCGGAGGTGAGGAGGAAGAGCACCTGAGGCGGAGGTGAGGAGGATGAGCACCATGAGGCGGAGGCGATTACTCTGACAAGAATTTTGGTTGCAAGGACACGTGAACTGCCACGATGACCAACCCGAGAGGAGGAGAAGACTGTCATCGTTCTGTTGGCGACACGTAAGTAATCTTACACTTTCACTAATTTAGCCCACTTACTTGCATACCTCAAAAAACTAATATCACGCAGCAATGGTGAGAAGAAGGCGGGGTGAGAAATGTAGACTTCGACAAAGATAATTGGCATGTTGATTCAATGGCACTTCCTGGCTTGGTCACCTCTGAGAGGAAGGCGGAGCTTGCATGGACATGGTGCCACTACAAGGTCATTGAAGATACCGCCATGAAGGAGAGGTTCCATTTGACAACTGTTTGCAGCAGGTGGAGGAAAGTTTTTGGGTAAGTGACTGAATATTCAAATCTGCTTCTATGTTCTACAAAATTGCTTCTATGTATCTAGTGGCATTTTAATAATGGTCATTAAGCTCCAAACATTTGAATGCTATTGTTGAGCCTAGTTACTAATTAATAAAATCGCCACTTGATAAAATCGAATTAAGTTCAAGACAATTGTACCATTGTATACAATGCATGGATATATTGTACATATTACAAATCTTTAATTAGTTGTGGTCTTTAATTAGTTGTGGTCTATAGGACTGCATTACTGCCTGCTTAATTTGTTTGTTTTCACTCAATTATCAATAAACAAAACATGCTAATAGTAAAATATGCCGGTTTATCAACTGAAGATGTTAAAGAAAGCATCCCTGTATTTAATATATCATGTTTATTTATATTCGACCCTTTAAAAATTGTATGAGCATTATTAATTACTTGGATGCTGGTATTTTACTACATTGGTATGCACAAAGGCTAATCTGTTGGGAGGCGTAAAGATAAAGCTGGATATTGTTTTATCATCGATCATCTTCAATATAGATCTGTTGGGAGGGCAGAAAGATAAACTATTCAAGTATAATATACTTTGGCATGTAGTGAACTTAGGCTTTACAAAGTATCAAAATAAAGAGTGTTTGACCAAAAAACTAGATACATCAATATTGGATCAGATCTTTTGGATGTTTAGTAGCCAAGTAATAAATGTCAACTAACTTAATCATCTTATTCTTTATCAATTCCTTTTCGCTTTCATCAACTTCATTTGTTTTCATGAATTCATAAAATAGTCAGTTTTTCAAGTTGGGATTCATCAAAATCCCGAGGTCTCTTTTTGTGGGTCTTTTTTGGTCTAATTACTTGAACCCATGGTTTATGAGGCTTGAAGTGCTCTAGTAACTGGAAAGACCACGCCAGATTTTAGTTTTATCTAAGTTTCAATGCTACCACGCCAGATTTGGCATGCTATAGCTCATGGTTTATAAGAAATTTTACTTAGATATATGCTTCAAAGAATTGGTCTAGATTTGCAAAAATTGTTCTGTGGTGCAATTTCGACATACTATAGCTCATGGTTTCATGCAAATTTTCTTGGAACTTCATTTTGGTTTCAGCAGCAGATGTATTATACCATAGTTCACGGTTTTTAGGCAATTTTAGTTTTGTCTATGTTTCAAAATTTCAACACTAGATTTAATTGACAGCTTGGAGGTCCTGTATTGCAACTTATGCCTTGAGTAATACATTAGCAACAAAGGTATAATCTTACACATTTATTTGTTTCCAATATATGCTGGATTGTAGTGGTGGTTTAGATGAAATGAGGGACGAAGTCGATTCTAGGAGAGTCTTTGCGTAATTGTGTTAAGAAGCCGATCCCACAGATGATCTACGAAGCACGCATCCAAGCGGTGATCTGTTACTATACACAAGTCCTTGGACAGCAAATTCGTAGGGCCGAGGCTTGCCAAAAACATATCACTTTGGACGAGTACATGCAGGTAACCAACTGTACAAACGATGTCCTTGATTACAATCAATTCTAGTTTATTCATATTTAACACTTGGTTAATTTAGGCAATACCTTGGTGGGCCCTTAAGTGTGAAGATGCATGGCAGCAAATTGCCCAAGAGAGGTGGTGCAACGAACGATGGTTAGAGGACTCTCGTGCTACTAGGGAGCGAAGATTGTTGATGGACAGGGCAGCACATCGTCAAGGCAGCTCCTCCATGGCTCGTTACAAGAAGAACCTGGTAGGTCAACATGTTCATATTGATTGTATGTTGCAGATACATATTTATTGACCGACGTGGTTTTTTTGGGTGCAGGAAAAGAAGAAGCAAAGGCTTGTCTCCGATATAGAGGCATATGTAGAAGCTGGAGGAGTGATCAAGAGGGCACCTTGTGCAGCCAGCGCGCAACAGAGGACTTGGTACAATTTCTGATCATTTTGTCCCTGATGATTTTCGCTCCCTGGTGATTTTGTCCAACAGGCTTCATATACTGACGCTGCTAAGGAGATTCATGGCCCGGACTACGACGTCATGAATTCACCACTAGACGTGACTGCTGTGTACAAGGCTGAAAAGGGGAAGAAACATGGTCGTTTCTTCATGGGTGCCGGCTACATTAGCACACCGACAACCCTCTCGGAGGTCCGATCCACGAGTGTTGCATCAACGGATGAAGTACACCTTCAAAGTCGACCGCGACCATCACATAGGATCCAGTCTCAGGTTTCTGAGCTTCAGGCGCAGCTGCGACAAGAAATTGAGGCTAGGCAGCGGTTGGAGCAAATGCTCCTGCAGGTTAGTTGGAGTGTGGTAGTACAATAACAAAGTAATATGCAATATATATATATATATATTCGTACTTGGCTAATGTATGGCAATGTGCAAACAAATATGCAGGCACTCGGGACCGGGACTCGACTTAATGGCCCTCCGCTGGGGGAACCACTGCCTAACTTATCTGCTCCGGTTAGTAACTGCATACTGATTATTATATTGTTAGTCTCTTATGAGTGCTTGATTCAGAAGACATTGAAATAACATGCAATGTAATTATTGGTCGCTACTGCAAATTTCTTATAATGCGATTTCTTATGAAAATGTAGGGAACGGCGGGATCAGTTGCTTCTACTGCTAATGTTGAAGATGCTGGTGCTAATGTTGAAGATCATGTGAATGCATCCATCGCCGAGAGGCCACCACCAGGTGCTTGCTATTTTCATGATCTACTAAAAGGATACCAATATTAGAAAACATTCACAATCAGGTGCTTGCTAAAAAATAGATAAAAATGGCTACATATATAACTAATTCACTATATCTATATCATAAATTCTTTTGAAATGTGTCAACATATAATAATTTGTATGTACACTCCTTTCTATGAATTTGATGATAAGTGCTTGAGACATAAATGTTGATCAGTAGTTCACAATGAAAAAATATTGAGAGTTGGAGTTTAACATTTTTAGCACCTGTGCTTTTCATGTTCTATATTGTTAGGTGCTAATAAGCACGTCAACATATGAATTTGCCAGAGCTTTTAAAAGGTACATCATACAAGTGGATACCATGCATGTAATTATATATCTAACAAAATATCACTCCTCACACCTCTTAATTAAGTCCATATATAGTTTCAGCTCATTCCTTTTTACAGTAATATATCATTATACTAAAATTTCTCTTGCATGTGCTGTAGATGACATAAGTAAATGATCAATTAGGCCACAAGCTAGCTGGCCCACACCCAGGCATGCCCTTAACTGATTTGCCATATTATTAGGTTGCTCATCATGATTTAAAGGAATTTTTTTTTGCTTTATCAATAGTTTGGTTAATTATCTTTTCATGTAATATCAATTCCTAACTTTTGTTGTAAGATGGCACTAATATTAAGTTTTGCTCTATCTGCAGAACTCGTAAAATGATGCTTTTGTGCACAGAAGATTGAAGCAGGAAATTCTGTGCATGCAAATGGTTGCAGTGATACTTGCTTTTGTTTGATGTATATAAGACTATGAAATTACTATTTGAAACTGTTATATGTATCATGCCTTATGCTTACATTTTCGAACTTGAACTTGAATGTTGCGAGCTCGGGAACTATTATCATGTCTTTTGTTCGATCTATACATATCTATACATATATTGTGGAATGGATGGATTATTTGATTGCTGTGGAATGGATGGATGGATGGATGGATTATTTGATTGCTGTGGAATGGATTTTTCTTGAATTTGTGAAAAATAGGGTTCTGCTATTTTATCGATTTCCCGAGTGTCAAACCTTTCCCGAGTGTCGACACTCGGGAAATCGACCAAAATCTTTCCCGAGTGTCGACACTTTGGAAAGCGACCAAATCTTTCCCGAGTGTCGACACTCGGGAAAAGTTGACCCGTGGCAATTTCCAGTGGGATTCGTCGGAAGCTTTCCCGAGTGTTTCTTCAGCGTATTCCCGAGTGTCAACACTCGGTAAAGATTCTATTCACGGTGGAGAAGCCGTTCACAGGTTTTCTCCCGAGTGTTGGAGTTTCAGAGTGTATATGGATACACTCGAAATAATATTTCGAGTGTAACACTCGGAAAATGTTTTACCCGACTAATCTATCCCGAGTCTTTGTTTCGAGTGTTACACTCGGAAAGATCTCTCGAGTGTTTAGCCTCATTTCCCGAGTGTTTTGGCACTCGGGAAAAATCTGTTCTGGTAGTGTCTTGTACACGTACGCCTAATCAAGGGATGCAATATATAGATATAGATATAGATATAGATAGATAGATAGATAGATAGATAGATAGAGAGAGAGAGAGAGAGAGAGAGAGAGAGAGAGACGCCCATTTTATAGTCCTGGGAGTATGTACTCCCACTTCCAATATACCACTTAAACGCACATATTATATCTCTTTATCATTTTCAGTATACTTAAATACCAATTATAAGATACTCCAATGCAATTTGATTGAAACAAATTCATAGGAGCCCTTTGTTTTTTTGCTATATACCCCTTTTCATATATAAAAAGAAGTATATACACAAAGTTTGCTATAAAAATGAAATTTAATGAAATTTTTCAAAGAACTCACTTTAGGGTATCTTATAATCATTATTGGAGTATGCACAAATAGATACTGAGAGGATCATCATATGATTTAAATGGTATATGAGATGTGAGAGTATATACTCCCTGTGAGTACTATACCATTTTCATATATATATATATATATATATATATATATATATATATATATATATATATATATATATATATATATATAACCAAGGCATCTAACTTGTTCATCATGCAAGTACTTTAATTTGTCTTACGTACAGCTGGAGTACTGAACTAATGTTGAGAACCACCCCATTGGTGCTTGCATGGTTCAAAATGTATCGAGCTTTATATCTGGAATATTGTTTGAGATATCTCCGAATATATACCGTACACTGCACACAGTAGACAGCACTGCTTTAATTTGGAAACACACGTCATGTGTTCATCACATCTCTCTAAAAACGGATGAAGCATGCACCTGCATTGACCTTTCCAGTTCAACTGCTGCGAGATGCATGTTCCTAACTTCCTATATGTATCTATAGACTACAGTAAAGTAGCAACCAATCAGTTCTCGGTTCGCCAATGGTCGATCGATAGGTAGGCAGCTACCCGCAAGCTAGCTATATATCTACAGGAGTAGCTAGCTAGGAACAAGTTGTGACTTTGTGAGAAGTGATAAGACATTTGCTGCTCCAGAGGTTCCGAGTAAAGCCATCCACAAGTTGTAAAAAGAAGGCCGCTACTACTTGCAGCAGACACACAGCGGACTGTTAGAGGCAGTGTGAAAAGCAGCTAATAAAGTTAGGCAACACAGGTCCACAACGACACAGAAGAAACCCAAAAGGGCATCCACTTTACTCGGTTTCTGCTTGCGCTGACAGCTAGCTAGCCGGCCCGACAAGTCATCAATCAGCATGTGTTTTAATGTTGGCTCGACCACCACTCACCACTCATATTTGCTAAGTTGAATGCTTGCATGCATATATATCCAGACGCCCAAGTGGAATAACGAGTAGGCATCATCTGTTGAGTCAAGAAGTATCTTGGCACAATCTGCAGCATTAATTGGAAGCGTACATGGTCAGCGGCTGCTAGCACTCGGAGACAGAGTTTTGGATTTACTCTGAAGATGGAATAAAGTAAGCAAGTATTATGCCGACCATGCACCCTGCACGTGGGCGTGGGCATGCGGCTAGCTGCTAGCAGCAGCAGAAACACTCGGATTTTTTTTTTATTAATTAACTTTTTTGAATTTTATTTTAAAGTTAACCTCCGGCGTACTTTATTTCCAATTCTGACCCATTTGATCACGTCACGGGTGGTGGCGTGATAAAATAACACTGTCACGTCAGCCCATTTCTTGTCAAACTCTTGTCACGCCACTGGAAGTGGCGTGACAGTGTTACTTGGTCACGCTACAATCAGTGGCGTGACAAAAAGTGCTATTTTAGGGACTTATCTTAGCGTGTGACAGTATTATTTTGTCACGCTACCACCCGTGGCGTGACCAAAGAGGTCAGAATTGGAAATAAAGTACGTCGAAGGTTAACTTTAAAATAAAATTAAAAAAAATTAATAAAAAAAGTTCAAACACTCGTGTGAATTATAGTAGTAATCGTTTGATTAAACTAAAAAACATCTTGCTAGCTAGTCTATCTTGTCATCGCGGACGCAAACATGCGCAAGTGCATGACACCAAGCCCACCATGGCGCCTATTTATTAGGGAAAATTAGCTTAATGACATCGCGTTAGAGCGTAATCGAAGGAACGACACTTTGTTCATGACGCACTGGAAAATAACATCGCGAACACTGAAAAATTAGACGAATGACATAAATACTTGATTACTTCGTTTTGAAATTTTTAAATATAAAGCGTGCTCAAAAATTATCAATTTTTTGTGGAGCCTCTAACACAGTTTAATTGCTTGTATATTTTTAAAAAACTTTATACGTTACGATTTTGTCTCTAAAATTCATTTAATTATAATGTTTGTAGGAATTTTCTAATATAGAAAATAAGGTCCAAACATTATGATTTTTTTTCATGCTCCTTACATAGTGAATTTGATTGTGTAATTTTTCTAGAATTTTTAAAAATTAATTAATACAATTTGATAATGTTCTTACATTATGAAATATTAGGCTCTCATACAAGAGATATTATGAAATTGCATTACTTAATTTTGTAAAATTCTAAAAAGATTACACAATCAAGTCCACTGTAAGGACTCAAAAAATAATTTCATAATGTTTGGACCTAGTTTTCTATATTACAAAATTAATACAAACAAAATACTTAAATGAATTTTAGAGACAAAATCGAACATATAAAGTTTTGAAAAAAAATACACAAGCAATTAAATTGTGTCTGGAGGCTCCACAAAAAATGATAATGTTTTGAGCTCGCTTTATATTTAAAAATTCGAAACGAAGTATCTAGCGTGATGTCATTCATCTAATTTTTCTGTTCACGATGTTATTTTCCAAACGCCATTTAATGTGTGTCGTTCTCGATTACGCTCTAACGCGATGTCACTAAACTAATTTTCCCTATTTATTAAGCTATACGTGTTGTGCATAATACACCATGATATATATCCAGATTAATTTGCTCATGATCAACTCGTATGCGTAGTGTAAGTAAACTCTGCGTCCATTTAGCAATTAAATCCCTGGGAATTCTATGAAGAGAGTATCCAGATTAACTTACTCATGGTCAACTCGTATGCGTAGTGTAAGTAAACTCTGCGTTCATTTAGCAATTAAATCCCTGGGAATTCTCTGAAGAGATTGTTGTTGTTTATTGATCCTTTTTTGTCAAAAGGTGACAGGTGGATTCTTTTTTCAATGAACTGGTAGGATAATTGAGCTCTTTTCCCTAAAAAAAAGTGCTAATTAAATCATGTTTCTAGAAGGAAATACCATTGAGTATTTGATTTGCATGAATTGTCAAAGGCATCGATAGAGGATATATTAACATAGAGGCTTGAACTGTAATTAACTTTGAACTGATTAGTTCCTCAATCAATGACTATTATCGAAGGCCTTGAAATGGTACTAGTATTTATATGCGAGGAGATTGATTATCTGCGTATCTTACTTGTGGTTTCGATGATTTAGGACTAAGTTCTATGTAATTGATCCTTTGCCTCATCTTTAATGCGCTCTTTTTTTGTTTTTGCCATTTTTGCATTTTAAAATGGGTTTCAATTTCTTTTAGCCATAACCCCTCACACGAATACAGCAAAATGCGCTCTCGGTCATGATTGGCTAACTATGTGGTTGGGTCACGCCAGGCCGAACCCAACCCAACTCACTGCTCCACTCCCCCCCTCTCCCTCTCCCTCTCGTTCCCTCCGCTCTGTCAACCAAGGCGGTCATCGTCTTCCCCAACTTTGGCAGCGGTGGTGTAGACTCGGCTCGCAAACATATATCCTCCGGCACGAACCATGAAACCCAAATCGATCCCTACTCCATCTGCTATCCTACCACAAATCCAACTAGGGGGAGGTCATAAAACATTGGAAAACCTTACATTCGGCCGATCCTTTGGGCACTTAACAAAGCTCTTCCCTGGGTTGCTCTTCATCTTTGAAACGAGCTCCACCACCTTCTCTCGTCCGCACACAGGGCAATCCACGAGGGGCAACCCACTCTTCCCATGCCCTGACAACGGCACCGCACTTCTTCTAGACCGTGTGAAGGAGCTACCCTGAGACATCGCTAGGGTTGTAAAAAAATTTGAGCTCAACAAGCTATTCGAGCTCGGTTCACTTTAGACTCGATTTGAGCTCGGCTCGAGCTCCAAATGAGTCGAACTCGAGCTTGGACACAAGCTCACGAGCCTAACGAGCTCAAGCTCGAATACTATGGTTAAATCTCGACTTAACCCTTCTCAATTTTCCCACACACATTACTTTCAATGTTTAGGTCTAGTAGCCAAGCTTTTTCGAGCCGAGCTCGAGCTTTGATTGAGCTTTTGTACAGGGTATCATGTTAAAGTGTAGTTCTCAAGCTTTAACTACCCGAGATCGGGCTTACTCGAGTTTTGGCCAATATTTTGTAGGAGGTATCATGTTAAAATGTAATTACCGACCTTTTTCAAGCCGAGCTCGAGCTTTGGACGAGTTGAGCTCTTGGTTCGAGTTTGTATCAAGCTCGAGCCTAGCAGGCTGGCTCGCTCGAGCTTGGCGAGTTTACGGCCCTAGACATGGTCACTTGCTGTCTCGCTAGAGTCAGGAGAGGAGAGCGAGAGAGACAGAGATCTAGAGATGCAAGCACTGACAGCACTACACTCCACCACCACGTGCATTTTGGTCTTTCTGTGTGGGGTTATGGCCGGCAGAAATTGAAAACCATTTTAAAATGCAAAGATGAAAAAAAAAACAAGGGGCACACAAAAGATGGGACAATTTTTTTTTTATGGAACTTAGTCCCAAATCATCGAAAACCACGAGTAAGATGGGCCAAATGATAAATTTCGTCTTTATTTGCTGATCATCGACGTTACCTTTCAAAAGTTCCCCATCCCTGTGTCCTTGAGACATACTCCCTCCATTCTTAAATACATGATGTTTGACCAAATGTGCAGTCAAACTTATATAACTTTGACCATTACTTTTCATATGATTTTGTTAGTAAAAAATTACAAAATTATTATATTATGAAAATATTTATCATGATAAATCTAATGATACTATTCACTCATGATCAATCTAAATAGTTTTTCATATATTATTAGTCAAAGTTAGATAAATTTAACTGCACGCTTGGTCAAACGTTATGTATTTAAAAACGGAAAGAGTAATAACGAGATCATTAAAATTCCTCCGTACAAAGGGCCAAAATTTAGAAATTGGTCCTTACCTAGGTTGCTGACGCTCCGGCCTTTGAATGGTAGGCCGCACCGAGTAAGCCCATCAATACCAGGCCTGAAACTGTGTTGTTACACACATTCTCCAATTGGAGCCCAATAAGCTATTTGCGAGCTCACAAAACATCCAAGACTGCGCATGGAGAAATAGTTGACAAACACTCACAGACAAAATGAATCCTATAAATCCCATCTAGATTCTAGACACTGGGCCCATCTGACAGCTACTGATTACACAAAAGGGCTTACTCGAGAAGATTATCATAGACAGGTACTAAATTTTCACCCAGCCACCTTGTGAAAATCTGAACCTGTGACTGAGCTGTGACCTCTGTTATATTATGGGCTACTGAAGTTGAGCTTCTGTTCTGTAAATGGAACTTTTATTTACCAAATGACAAAAAAAGTTTACCAATCAAGTTGGGCTCCTGTTGAGGCATGGGACCAGGCTGCATGGGCCCACATTTGTCTTGAGGCCCAAAGAAACCACAGGTCCACAGGAGAGAAGGACATTGTAACTTTTGTTTGGCTTTATGTATTTATTTTAAACGAAAGAGGGAAAAATGATAAAATAAAGTAAAAGTAGAACGCATCAACATCAGGAGGGAAATGTAAAAGGCAGTGGTCTCGGTGTAACTTGTCCATTCTTTTCTGGTCTTCCTTTTGCCCTCAAAGTAAACCGGAGCTAAAGCGACCGAGCTGTGCAAGCGGAAGGAGTACATTGCACATCACGCCACTCCTGATTTTCCTTCCAAACCTCACCGAATTAATTGAAGTCGGGTTCGTAGTGGCACGTACGGAGGCGTTGTTTTCGCGTCACATCTCGCTTACCGCTCGCGGTTTTTATTGTCATCAGGACGAACAGAATCTCGTGGGTTTCGACGTCGTTGTCTGAACACGGCCGGGAATCGACATGCTCCGCGGCTCCTCCTACCGGTGGCTCGCTGCAAAAGTTGCTGCTGGAATGCAGTGCAATCTTGGGCTATAGTTGATTAAATTAAACTGAATTGGTTATGGCTTATGATACTAACATTGCTTCTATGATTCTATCTGTTTCAAAATTTTCAAGAATCACTCGTAACAATCAATGCTTTGCTTCGTAGTATCAGCCTTGCACAACATGTTGAGGCGATTTATGAACTGCTGCTTGAGTTCTCCCTTTCTGCAAGAATCTCGTGCTAGCCGTTGCAGAGTGTGAGCCACCGATCGAAGCGCAGAGGTGGCTCTAGAATCTAGGATCGTACACGGACCAACGAATTTTTTGCATTTCTAGCCCTGAAACTCGTTTTAATTTCAAAAGTAGTCCGTTTCTACCATAATTAGCAAAAGTAGTCTCTGACAAATGCTCTACTACTTTGCACGGGCAAGCAAGACTTGCCTCACTGGCAGGCGCAGCAGCCACCGCCTGCGTCGGATGGGGCAGGTGACTGCCCCATATGGTGGGCGATGAGGAGGCAGAGAGAGAAAATAGGAGAGAGGAAGAAAAGAAAAGAAAAAAGAGAAAAATCCTAAAATTAAAAAACCCGAAATTTCAAGAAAATTACATAAAAATCATTGGAACATGAATATATTTAATAAAATATTTTTGAATTTAATTGAAGTTTATTTTATTCATTTAAAATATTTTTCACTTTCTAGAATTTTGCAATTAAAATTTTAAATGTTTTTCACTTTCCAGAATTTATTCATTTAATATTTTATTCGTTCAGAATGTTTCTCGCAATTTCATATAAGTGTACTGTTTATACGAATTTGTAAATGTAGAAAATGAGCCCCAAAAATTATAAATTTTATTTTGAAGGCTCCTCATGTAGTGGACTTTGATTGTGTAATGTTTTGACAATTTTATATGTGTTTTGGAGACAAGATTTAGATCACGAAAATTTAGATTTTAGGTTTCAGAAATTAGGGTTTCATGATTTCATGTGACTTAGAATGTATGGAAAAAAACTGCATTGTAACTCCATTGGAGATGTTAATATACAATATGGTGCAGGAGTACACACATAACGAATTTTTGGCAGATACGGCGCATTCTCGTCGCGTATTTGCAGATCTGACCACCGGCGCAGTGTATTTACAGATATGGCATCGTTGGCGCCCGGTGGCCGTGCGCCAGCGTTAGATAGCACGACGCGTGGCATTGGCGCCACGACCACTGCGCGCCACCTCCACCGCCGACGCGTGTCCACCACCCTGCCGCCTCGCCCCCCCTGCCGCCCCACCGACGCTGTCCGCCACCTCCTTGACCACCCGAGACCTCTCTAGACCTTCCGTGACCTTCCGTGACCTCCCTTGACCTCCCGAGACCTCCCTAGACCTCCATTGACCTCCTTTGACCTCCCGTGACCTCCTAAGACCTTCCGAGACCTCCCGTGACCTCCCTTGACCTCCCGTGATTAGGGGTGGAAAAAAACTCGAAACTCACGAGCCAACTCGGCTCGTTAAGGGCTCGGCTCGACTTGGCTCGAACTCGGTCCCATAACGAGCCGAGCCGAGCCGGCAAAAAAACTCGTTTTGTTAACGAGCCGAGCCGAGCCGAGCTGGCTCGTGAGCAACTCGTTAACTCATTTGGCTCAATCACGATCCACAGCCCAACCCAATGTCAGACCCAGCGGTCTTGCCAAGTGAAGTCTCAACCCTAAGTCCCTAACCTTGATTCCTTCTTCCTGTGTTGTCCTCATTCTTCACTCTACTCCTCCCGCCTCCTCCCGGCTCGGCAAGACTTGACTCCCACCTCCCGCTTCCCGTGCGCACAGACCCCACCTCTGTCGCCTCCTCTTCCGCCACCCCCTTTTTCAGCACGACGCACGGGCGGCGCGCAGACCCCACCTCCGCGCTTCTCGCGGCAGCCAGCCTCCTCTTCCACCCCCTCTTCCACCGCCTCCTGCTTGGCGGGCCTCTCTCTTCTTCCACCCTTCTTCCACAGCACCGCCTCTTTCCGCCACCCCTCTTCCGCCACCCTCCTCTTCCGCCACCTTCCTCTCTTCCGCCACCTCCGCTTCCGCCACCTCCTCTTCCACCTCCTGCTCGGTCCGGCCCGGCCTCGGCCTCTCTCTTCCGCCTGCTCTCTCGCCTCACGCCACCCGCCTCACTGTCATGCCTCGCCTCGGCCATGCTCCAAGATCAGAAGCGGCGGCTGATGGATCAACAACCGAGCCTGGAGTCCAAGAACCACGGAGGGAGAAAGTCATCCGCCTCGACTCGCTTTTAGCCCTCGTGATCGTGCCAAAGGTGTTTCATTGTTTGTTACTTTATTTCCATTAGCATCTCAGTACAATTAATTTGTCAGTTCATAAATTTGCTGATGTTTTGTCAAGCTTCATGTACACTAAGTTTGCTGATGTACACTAATTTTGCTGATGTATGAGAGTATTGCCATTTCATTGGCTGATATATGTTGTGAATTGTGATATGCCTGTATAGAAATATTGTGAACCTGTTAGCTTGAGCTGGATGTGTTGAGATCGTTGATCCATGACATTGTGTGAGTTTTGCTTCGCTGGGAGACCAAATCTACATTAACATGTCACCTCTGATGATTGATCACCTCTGCATGGATGTTTTTTTTATTTATTAATTTGCATGGTTGTTTTATTAATTCTGGATGTCAATTCAATAACGAGCCTAACAAACCTAATGAGCCGAGTTCGAGTTTTTTACCGAGCCGAGCCGAGCCTAGTTTTCTGCTCGTTATCTTAACGAGTCGAGCTCGTTTTCTTAACGAGCCTTAACGAGTCGAGCTAAGCCGAGCTGAGCCAGCTCATTATCCACCCCTACCCGTGACCTCCCTAGACCTTCCGAGACCTCCTGTGACCCCCCCCGAGACCTCCATAGACCTTCCGTGACCTCCCGAGGCCTCCCGTGACCTCCCTTGACCTCCCGTGACCTCTCTTGACCTCCCGTGACCACCCGAGACCTCCCTTGACCTGTCGAGACCTCTCTAGACCTCCCGAGACCTCCCTACACCTCCCTAGACCTCTCTTGACCACCCGAGACCTCCTGTGACCTCCCGAGACCACCCTAGACCTCCCGTGACCTTCCGAGACCTCTCTAGACTTCCCGAGACCTCCCTAGACCTCCTACGACCTCCTGAGACCTCCTGTGACCTCCCTTAACCTCCCGAGACCTCCCTGGACCTCCCGTGACCTCCCTTGACCCCCCCCCCGAGACCTTCCTACACCTCCCGAGACCTCCCTAGACCTCCTAAGACCTCCCGTGACCTCCTGAGACCTCCCTACACCTCCCGAGACCTCTCTTGACCTCCTACGACCTCCTGTGACCTTCTTTGACCTCTCGAGACCTCCTTTGACCTCCTGAGACCTCCCGTGATCTTCTGAGACCTCCCGGATGCAAATACAATTTCAAAACCGGCTGTATCTGCCAAAAAGTCCACACATAACAACCAAAATACACGTACAAATGTACTATTTGTACAAACCCTTTTCCACCAGAAAACATCATGTCCATCTAATCCCAGTCACATCCATCCAATCATCCATCCAATCGATGTCCCCCCTTGTCTCCTTCCTGCATGTGCATGCATGGGAAGCATGCATGTGAATTTAGGTGCCGGGATGCATTAGGGTTTAGGTTTAAGCCGATTAGGGTTTCGACACTATTTGTAGGAATTTTAAAATATAGAAAATGAGTTGAAAAAATTATGAAATTTTATGTAGAGCCTTCCGACACAACGTACTTGCTTGTGTGAATTTGCCATAATTTTATTCGTTCAGAATTTAATTATGGAAAGTGAAAAAAAATTTAAATTTTAATTGTAAAATTCCAAAAAGTGAAAAACATTTTAAATGAATAAAATAAACTTCAATTAAATTCAAAAATATTTTATTAAATATATTCATGTTCCAAGGATTTTTATGTAATTTTCTTGAAATTTTGGATTTTTTTTAAAAATTTTCGGATATTTTCCCCTTTTTTCTTTTCTTTTCTTCCTCTCTCCTGGTCTCCTACCACGCCCACCATATGGGGCAGGTCACCTGCCCCATCCGGCGCAGGGGGCAGGTGGCTTGCCGCTCCCGGTCGGGTGTCCTCGCCAGGCGTCAGACCATGAGGAGCACTTTGCAGAGGCTACTTTTGCTAATTATGGTGGAAACATACTACTTTTAAAATTAAAACGAGCTACAGGATCAGAAATGCAAACAATTCCGGACCTACCTACCTACGTACTGCAAACTCCAAAGAGATCACCGGTTCACATTTTCACGCGCTTGGGAATAGATTCTCTTTTGCCTCCAAAAGGCACTTGGATCACAAAAAGGTGAACACACTAATTAAGCGAAGGACTCGATCACATTACTTTGATCATTTCCTGCAAACTTTTTTAGGACGAAGTTATTTGATCCTCTTTTCGTCACTTTCCCCACGTAGTACCACGTACTCCAACTAACTAGGAAATGTGAGTGATACGGATTAGTTAGTATGAAATCACCTAGAACAATCATTGCTAAAAATAAATTATTTACTCACCAGTCATCACCAACCTCGGGACCAAATTAAGTTGAATTAGTTCTCTTTCTCTGAGATTTCTTCAGTCGTTTAGTGCCGTGCTTGTACAATTATTATTCTTGTGACGCATAATTTGCTCCTTGATTGAGATCTATCAGAGTTGCTTCATTTCATTTTTCTATGGGGGGGCTAATAGACCTGTGAGCTAAAATGAGCTAACTATTCTGATCGACCGAAAAGAACCTTCCCCACAACTACCGTGGCCACGAATTCTCGCTTTCTGATCGATGTCCTGTCTGAGGAAGGTGCGCCTAACACCCTCTAGATGATGGATGAATTCATGATCCTTCATGGAACTTTTGTTCGGTGGTCTGTTCTGTAGTCAGTGTTTATTGATGAGCCTTGCTGTAGTTGTTATTCGCAGGCTTCTTTTAAGTTTTAAGCAGTTAATAAGTCTAGAATTTAGCCATCATCATTGTATACTTGTGCATCCAATTCTTGCTTTACCACACCCAGCAAGGGCTAATGTATGGTACGGTCATCATTAGACGAAAGTTTCTGCTATACTGAAAAACATCCTGGCGGGCGACCTTATTTGCACAATAATGCGTTGATGCATACTTGCTTGCTGTTGTATGGAGTATAAAACCATACTTCATGTTACTATGATGTAATGAATTCTAGCTGTTAATTAGATGTGGCGCGTGTTTGCATTAAAAAAGGGCGGGGAAATGGAGTAGTACAAGATAGCACACATCACCTGGTAAAAATACCAGTAATGCTACCTTAAAAGTTTGCTTTACGCTTAAGAGCAATGTTCATACCAGAGTACCATGACAATGAGAGCTTGATAAAGTACACAGTGTGTCAAGACAAACTACAACAAAAAGATAATATAGTCGATCCTAAGAGGTGTGGTTTCTTGCTGAACTTTTTAAAGATTTGAGGCACAACAAAGAGAATTTGGCCATGGATTTGTTTAAGCCCTCACAGAACCTTGCTTTAGTAGTCCGGCTACTCAATGTTAAGCCAAAAAAAATAAAAGTAGAGTAGTTTTTGTAGACTTGTCGGCGATGACTCCATATAATCCTAGTCACCTGAAAATCACTTGACCAGTAGCAGTAAAATGCTGACAAGAATGCAACAGTTTGCATGCTACTACAGAACAAGTATGACCATCGTGTCAGTATTTAACTCATACCAATACGACCACCGCCATGCATGATGCAGCACACAGCACGTAGTACTGCTACTCGGTACTCGTACCAACGGGGCAGCAACAACGCAAACAACAAAGCGAAGGAACAGGCACGGCCTTGAAGACAAGGAGACGGGAATATCCCCACGGCCGGGCCAGGTGGTAGCACTACGCCTTCCATCATTCCGGGGTGGGCATTCGGTAATTGGCGTGCCGGCCGGCGCAGAGGATCCCCACCCCCAACAAATCACGAAAAAGTGGCGAGGCCCAGGGGTGCAGCGCAGAGGTGAGGTCCAGACTTCACTGGGGAGCGGTGAGTGAGGTGAGGTGAGGTGAGGCCGCCGATAATGATGTCCGCGCGCGCGCGCGCGCACAACAAATGTGAGGTGGAGGCGGGGAGCCGAGCCTAGTGGTGGAACCGTGGACTCCCCATCGCCCCGACCACCAACCGCGCGCGCGACGATTGCCAACCTGAGCGGCAGCGAAAAGGGCGCGGTTGCCTACGCTACGGGCAGGCCCGCCGGAACCGGACCCTCACGCAGGGGAGCAGGGGACCCACGCGGAGTCCTCACGCTTTTTTCCCGAACGTTGAAAAGCCGAAAAGGGTGCACCCCCACACGCCACGGCATAATACAAGCAAAAAATCGCATATTAGCCCTTTAATATGTTTGGCAGTGTCGTGACCACCCTATCGAATCTTTGTTGGGTCCTATTGGTCCAATTTTTGCACGCTCTTGTCTAGGGGTGCAAATAGAACGGATAGTTTTCATCCATCTATTCGTCCGTCCGAATGAATTCAGATCATATTCGGAGTGCAAAAGCAGTTATACAGATTTTTCTCAGATTTCAGAGTCGAAGTCGGATAGTATTTGCCGGAGACGGAAACAATTCGAGATGGAGACGGAAACAATTCGAGATGGAGACGAAAACAATTCAGGATGAAGGTATCCGTTAGATTCGGAGCTATTCAGTAACTATCCGGCGCATGGGCCATGACCCATAAGCTGGCTGCATATCTCCCCTAACCCTAAAGTCCCTAACTCCCTAAACTGCTAACCCCTAGATCCCCAATTCCCAAACCTCAGCCCTTAGGTAGTCAGTTGCCGTTGCCAAGACCTCCCTCCGGCGCAGTCGACGTTCGGCGGGCCTCCCTTGCCGCCAATAGCCCAAGACCACCCTTGCCACCATCGCCAAAGACCTCCATTCGGGCCTCCGGCGCCGTCGACCTCCGGTAGCCATCTATCTCCGTCGACTACCACTTGCCTCCCTTGCCACCAAGACCACTCATGGCGGCCATGCCGCGTGCCGCCGACATCCTCGCCGCATCCGCCACCAAGACATCCCCAGCCGCCAATCTCCGCTTGGTGCCACGCGGCGGTCATTGGTCCCCACTGGATGTCGCCTCCCATCGACCTCTATCAATTGTGATGTGCTATGTCTTTGTGCTACTTGTCGACTTTTGTTATCGGCTTTATCGATATGTCTATGTCACTATGCACTACTCAGCGTCAGCCTACCCGTTATATATGGTTAAACTTGCTTGTTGGACTGCTAATGTAGTTGTATTTTGGATATGTGGTATGATTGATTGATGATTACATGTGTGATATATACGGTTCCTGTTTTTGCGCAATATCCGACTAAATATGTGACTGAGACTACCCACATTCAACTTGACATGTATCCGTTCCATATTCGTGACCAAGACTATCTACATTCATATTTGTATCTGACGCTGTTTGTATCATACTCCGTTTCTGAGAAAAAATATGGAATAAGATATGGGATGACGATATTCGTCCATATCCGTTCCGATTACACCCCTACTCTCCACGGTACTCCAGACCAAAAGGGCATGTGGTCAATGTTTTATTAAGATTTTTCATCCAAAATTTGTCGTTAAATTCACTTTTCTTAAGCCAGGAATTCAAATTTCCATGTTAGAAATAAGAAAGGTCTGATCACGAATTTCTAAGGAAACACTTTGTGAGCATATCAAGGTTTGAACTAGGTAAGAGAAAACAGGTCTGCTATAACCTCTTAATTTTATTGAGATTATAACACCATATACAAAGGTACATTTACAGTTGCTCTAAGTATATTAATCAATAACTTAATATGCGCAAGTAGTCCTTTAACCCGTGGGAAGCTAGTCTATGGCCAGATCGCTAGGCGTATGGGTGTGTGCCTAGCCTATCAGGGTTCAAGTTTTATATTTGACACTGATGTCGGTTAATTTTAGGAGTACACAATGTGTACTTTTAGTAAGAAAATGTGTGCTAGCAATTCGTAAGACTTTAGGTGTCTCCAATAATTTTTAAGATTGCGTAGAAAACACACATATGAGTGTGCTATGGGTTAAGTGCGTCTTGTACTAAAAAAGGTACTTTGACCCGTAGTGGTATGTTTCACGAGCAAGGGACGTGTGGAGTTCTTCCAATCAACAAAACCTGATTAATTAACTGTAATATCGTAACCGCCAGAGGGGCTGAAACGCAACTAAGGCAAACTTTTATGCGGACGCGCAACCTTCGTGAACCTACGCTACGCGGCCTCTTGTCTGTCTCTTTCTTCTGACTTCTTTGCCTCCTCCTCCAGTCCTCGCCTCGTCCTCTCTCACTCGCAGACCCGACTCGCTTCGCTTCCAAGTTCCAATGGCGACGCAACTGCTTACCTCACGACGCGCGCCACGCGCTTGAGCACCGACCACCGCCGCTCGCCCCGCCCCACCCCGCGCATGGCGGGGCCGGGCTTGGATGAGGTCATGGCGTTCCTCACCGAGCACGGCTTCGCGAGCGCCGCCTCCGCCCTCCGAGATGACGTGCTGGCCCGCACCACCGACGGGGACGCCGACTCCGCTGCCACATTAGATCCCCAGCTCCCGCCCCTCCGTCTGCCTGCCTTCGCCTCCGGCGGTGGCGGCGCGCCGGCGCCTGCAAGCCCCGGCTCCAGCTCCGACTCGGCGTCCTCCTCCGATTTCGTCAGCATGCGCTCCTCGCTCTCAGGTAGTCACGGCGCAAGCCATTTTTTTTCTCGTCATCGTTAAGCCCTTCTCTTCTCGGTTTCCGAGGGTGGCGGTTGTGTCTCGCGAAATCTCGATCTGTGCACCCATATTTCGGCGGCTATGGTTGGCTTTGGGCCCAATTCGAAGCTGCCGGATCAAACAACTACGTTTCTATGCAGATGATTTTGATGAAAAAAATTAACTTTTGATCTTAGTAAAGGACTGGTTAGACCCCTCTCCCTCGGTTCGGTTCACCAGTCGTACTGCGGTACTGCCTGCCAATAAATTCTGATCTCCCCGCCTAAATTCACAATTTTGGTCCAAATTTTGATCCTTTTCTCTTTCGGAGATTAGGGCTGCTGAATCCATATGGACTGTGGTCGCCGCCGCACTCGCACTCGGACGCGTCGTCATCGGAGTTGGAGTTCGGCACAGCGCGCCAGTACGACACCACCGACCTCTTCTTCCAAGAAGGTTGGCTCTACGACGACCATCTCTTCCATAGCAAGCCGGACGACGACGATGGCAAAGACAAAGAGGAGGACAAGTTTGTTCTCGGTGCTCACGGCAGCTCTGGGCGGATAGAGATGGGCGTGCTTAATGCCGGCGACGACCACCGTCATGAACACGTCGGCAATGACGGCTGTGAGGGGTGCGCCGAGGTGTACACCTGCTCGTCACCGCTCTGCGGTTGCTGTGGTGGGGGACTGAAGAATGAGGAGGGGCTCGAGGTGGTCAAGGATTCTAGCTCCGCTGTGTACGGGAGGTACACGATCATGGATGACCAGACCGAGATACTAGACGAGTGTGGCATGGATGTGTTTCAGCTGAAGCATAGTGTTGTGCTCGAGTGCGATTTGCCAAGAGACCCTGGGCGAAGAGATGAGTGTTTGGAGCTGAGTGTTGTGGAGAAAGAGCTTCAAATGCTCAGGTCATTTGATACTGATGCTGATGCTGACGTTGTTGCGAGTAAGCACTTCTGAACTCCGAAGCCTTCCACTTAAGTTTCTTACTAGTACTCCATTTCTTGGGAATCTTATTTTACTAGTACAGTGTAAAGTTTGTCCGCTTTAACCCACTTTATGCCAATGAAGATAATGTGAATTTATTTATTGGATTTAATGTAGTGGGGAAGGGGGGAAAATTACAACATTCAATATGGTGGATACTGTTGAGTTTTTTTAGGTTGAATTATGAAAAGCTGAACCTCTGCTGCCATTGTGGATACACCATTAAATACACAAAGAGCAAAAAAATCTGTATTAGTCAGTGGTAACCATTTTCAGTAACATTTTGAGATTTACAATATTGCTGCTGTTATATGATTATGCTTCACATGGATTTTCTCTGGAAATTTAAAAGAATAGAATTTGCCCCCTACTGTTCAATTGGTTACCCGGCTTTGGTTAGCCAACAGCAATAATGGAAAATGGCCTTAAAAATATAAGTTCCAAAGAGAACATTTTTTTTATCATTATGTATGATACAGCAAGGTTGAAACTATTTTTGGATCAATCATGTTAAAATATTGTTTGTTGTCCAATAGTTATATGCACTGATGTATATGTAATTTAATGCCTGTTATCCACCTATCCTGTCTATAGGTTTTTTTAAACAATCTGTCTAAAGGTTTTCCTTTGCTTGCTTGCTGGTTTGTCCGTTGGTTTTCAATTCTAATGCTTGTTGTCTTTCATAGGTCCAAGACTTGTACGTGATGTCGCGTACAATGTAGAGTTGGATGATAGCATTGAAAAAAATCTGAAAAGCAGCAGTGACAAAGAATATCTGAAAGAAGGTTATACCATACAGCCTTTCCCTGAGAGTGGTGATCCTGATGACGCCTATTTGTTTGGAGATATTGGGCCAATGAATACAGATGTCCAAAATTCTACTGCTCTTAAAGCTGAGGAAGAAGACCCAGAGACAAATATTGATCTGGCCCTCTCTGATTTCCGCCGAGAATACGAGGTATTTGAATTGAGAATTGTCCACCGCAAGAACAGGTTCACAATCAAATCTTGTTTTTCCTTTCTTTCATTGTTGCTAAAAATTTAGTCCTTATGCTCATATAGTAGGCATCCATTGCAGGACTGGCTTTGAAGAAAACAAAGATTTCCCCATTGTCTTGAATTCAGTTATAGCAGGCAGATATTATGTCACTGAATATCTTGGCTCGGCTGCATTCAGTAGGGTTGTGCAAGCACATGATCTTCAGACAGGGACGGATGTTTGCCTTAAAATAATTAAAAATGATAAGGATTTCTTTGATCAGAGTTTGGATGAGATAAAGCTCCTGAAGTTTGTGAACAAATATGATCCATTAGATGAGCATCATGTGTTGCGCCTCTATGACTACTTCTATCATCAGGTATATCATTTGTGAGATACAGTTGGCTAAGATACTCCTTTTGCGTTAACACCATACTGCATTCTACTTGGTTGTTTGGAACCTAAGCAGGTATCTAAAGGGATATACTCTAGGTCTCTAGCAATATCTCAAAAGGATATACTATCGTAATATACCATTTTATTTCGATTCATGTACTTGAATTGCTTCAATGCATGTTTGATGGTAGGGTCTAGTGAAATTTCTCAATCATGACCTTGCATAATGCCGATTTCTGACAGCAAACAAATACTGACAGGAACACCTTTTCATTGTCACCGAATTACTGCGAGCAAATCTGTATGAGTTTCAGAAATATAATCAGGAGTCTGGTGGTGAGGTGTACTTTACATTGCCTAGGATACAGGTATGTTTAACTGTCCTTTATTGAGTTGTTCTCTATAGTTGTTACATACTGAGAATCTCATAGGGGGAAAATGCCCATATGTACACATTTACATTTCACTATGTAGTCTGCACCTTACTCAAAACCATTTTAGCATGCTGTGTTTAAAGAAAAAAATGTTTAGTAGTTGGACCCTAACTGATCGCTTTCTCAAAATGATAGTGTTGCTGATAATGATTAACAGTTTGAGTACAACTATAATTCACTCATGAAAGCTAGAAAGCCCTGGTGAAACAAAAGTTTCCCTTCCTTTCAGGCAATAGCTCAGCAATGTTTAGAGGCTTTGGTACACTTGCATCATTTAAGGATCATTCATTCTGACCTGAAGCCAGAGAATATCCTTATCAAGAGCTACAGCAGGTGTGAAATTAAGGTTATTGATCTTGGAAGTAGTTGCTTCTTGGCAGACAACTTATGCCTGTATGTCCAATCACGTTCTTATCGAGCTCCTGAGGTCATTCTGGGCCTGCCATATGATCAGAGGATTGACATTTGGTCTCTCGGTTGCATCCTTGCTGAACTATACACTGGTGAAGTAAGTAATTTTTTTGACTTGATAGTTTTAATTTTGTATATGTATTGACATTTTAGCTATGTTAAGCTCATAGTGCTCTGTGGTCATATCAGCACATTGCATCTTATGAAGGTTGCAACATACTGGATTTAATAGTATGTTGGCATGTTATTCTTCTTTGTTGCCTAAATGCTATGGCGGTATATAGCTCCAACTTGTTCTTCTTTGTTGCCTAAATGCTATGGCAATATATAGCTCCGATTAGAAAATGGAGTTTGACTTTCTATGCTTGAGTAAATTTGAATATTATAGACACATGTGTACTAGGGAGTTGGGGGTTGAGTAGTTTTTTCTGTTTTGGGGGGCCGAAAGGAGTCCCACAACCTCAGAAGAGAACTGAGGCTGAACACTGGCGATGAAGACAGCAGTAGCCCGAGCGTCGTCGTCGTACCACTGAGTGTAGGCGGTCAGTCGATCCTTGTAGGAATCCAGAGCCTCTTGGTAGGCAAAGGCAGCCTTATCATCATCAAGGCGAAGGCCTCAAGGAAACCTTGTCATTTGTCAGGCGATCATGACAAGCGTAGGCTCCGTCGGAGGAGTAGGGCAAGGCGAGCAGGTGACATCGCCAGAGAGGACGCCCCAGAGACGAAGACCACGCATGTGGATGCACATGTGAGACACGAAGTCGGTGTAATTAACACCATCGAAGATCACCGGCGATGAGGAGGAAACGGTGCTCGATGATATTGTACTTTTTTTTCGCTTTTAACCGCCGGTTAAAAGGCGTCTGGTCGCTTACCGCAAGCGAAAAAAGAGCACACGGGGCCCTTGTCAGTCTTCTTTTAGCGGCGGCTACCGGATCAAGTGAGGCGATGTCGCGCCTAAGGGCGTAAGCAAGCAAGGTGGCGGTGGCGGGGACTACGGGAGATCTTGAGCTTTTGAGTTCGGGACTTCGCAGGTTGTCGAGGAGTCGTCGGTGGCGGAAGCCAGCGGAGGAGATTGCCTCGTCGAGCGGCAAGACGATCCAGCGGCGACGCAAGGAGCCGGGCTCGGTTTTGACCGGCGCGAGACGAAGATCCGGCGGCAGCAACAGGTGGTAGTCGACGGGGAGAGTTGACGGCGAGCGCAGTGGAGAAGAGGATCCGCTCGGGTGACGTCGAAGATGACGACAAAGCGGCGACCTCTAGGCAAGAGGTGACGCCGACGGATCCGAGAGGCGGCGGTGGGAGACAAGCAAAGCGACGGGAAAAACCTTAGGTACGTTCTGATACCATGTTATGAATAGCGCTTGTATTACCAGGGGGCCAAAGGGCTAGTATATATATACAAAGTACAGGAGGTGAATATGCAAATAACCCCTCATAATAATGAGGAATATCACACTATACATATATCTCTAACAGTGGATAGGCTATTATAACTTCAAGTTAAATTGACACAAACATGACATAATGCTGTTTTTTTCTTGAAAAGAATGATGTGCTTCTAGTTGTTTTAGCATTTCAAAGAAGCAAACCTTCTAGTCATAATTGCTGACTCTAACACATAACAGGTACTATTTCCTAATGAACCAGTGTCCATGATGCTTGCTCGAATGATTGGGATAATTGGGCCAATTGACATGGAAATGCTAGCATTGGGACAGGAGACACAGAAGTATTTCACTGATGATTACGACCTTTTCACCAAGAATGAGGTACAATTCATTTCTTCTTTGCTGCTTAAAAAATGCTTGCGTATGGAGTCATATGCTATAAGAGTATTCCATGTCCACTTAATCTAAATCTCATGAATAGCTTCTGAAATTCTTTTGTTTGCTTTTCCAGTTCTCCTTGTATGGCTATATGACCTTTTCTATTTGAAAGAACTAGCCTTGCTTGTGTCTATTTGAATTTCATCGTGCCCATCTCCATCTTTGCTGGTTATAGCACAGTAAACACTAAACACTCCTATTCCTTGCTTTATTTGTATCCAGGAGACAGATCAGTTCGAGTATTTGATCCCAGAGAAGTCCTCCTTGCGACATCACTTACAATGTCCTGATCCCAAGTTTGTTGATTTTCTGTCTTATCTGCTGCAAATAAACCCCAGGAAGAGGCCAACAGCCAGTGAAGCGCTACAACATCAATGGCTTTCATCTGCCTACTAATGAGGGGAGCCAACTGGTGTTTCCCCCCCCTACTTTTAAGGGTGCTTTGTTTACATATAAGGATGGATTTTCAGTTGCTCATAATTTGGAGCCTAAAAAACTTGTCAAAAAGAAAGTTTGATTTTCTGAGTTCCTCGTGATATGAAAGTTGTAGAAGGATTTACCTCTGTGGTTGCAGGCTTGCTGAACTAGCCTGTGGCACGGCTTCTTGGTTTGTCTCTCGGTGCAATTCCTGGAGTGGCAGCCCTGCTTTGCGGGCTAAGATTCATGAGTGTATGTAAATATGAGAAAATTTTCCCGTGTATCTGTACAGTTGATACTTACTCTTCTAATCCATTTGATTCATCAGTGATAACATAATCAAATAATTGTGGAGGTTTCATCAGTGGTGGCTCTATCTTTGCTGTGGCAATGACCCTTTTCTGCTGGGATTGTATTCGTTAAATGTGCACGAACAGTATTGAAGGATATTAAGAACATTCACCGTCTGTAAGAACAAGTTTCTCTCATTTTTATCTAGTAAATGTTTGTTGATAGAAGTAGTGCCCGCTGTTAATGTAAAGACTGGAATTGCAGCGGCAGTGCTTCATGTTTTCAGATATCAGGGGGGATTAATTTTTCGATGCATTACGCCTAGTTAAACTGAGGTCTTCTCCTTTGCATCCTTGAAATAGGATGCAGCATCATAAGAGAAAAAGCTTGAAGCAGTATCTATAACTGGAAAAGTACTGAGATCACTCTCTCAAATCTCGAGTCAACAGTCTCACTGTCCCTCAATCACAAGCAAACATGCAGCCCTACACATCCAATTATTGCTTAATGATGACTGTTACGATATCAACACGTATACATGTGCAAATGTTGATGATCCCTACCGGGGACACCCATCGCGCTCTTTGGTGGCCCTAAGCCTATTGCTTCTCAAGGCGCCATCTCTACCCCGAGCTCTTTGCTTCTTTGTTTCTGTACGTCCGTACTTCTATTCGTACGGATACATATATGTATATATACATGCACAATGATGACTGTTATGATATCAATACGTATACATGTGCAAATGTTGATGATCCCTACCGGGGACACCCATCGCGCTCTTTGGTGGCCCTAAGCCTATTGCTTACTGTTGCGCTATCTCTACTCCGAGCTCTTTGCTTCTTTGTTTCTGTACGTCCGTACTTCTATTCGTACGGATACATATATGTATATATACATGCACGATATCTTCCTCTCCCGTGTCGATCGCTCTTCTTCTTCGACGTTGTCCAACTTAATGATGTAGCTTCCTCACTAACCGCGACGACATCCTGTCTTCATTGATGTTGGTGTGTCTGTTTTAATCGTTGTCTAACGATATGGAGAATCTTCTCGCTATCACCGGTAACGTTGTGTTACTCACCAACGATGTCACGCTCCTAGCTACACGATGACTCTATATCGTCGATAGCTTGTCTTCAATGCAAAGCTTCATTACCTCTCTACTAAGGCTTTCTCATCATCGAGCTTCTTGGCCACTGACTTCTTCAACAACGCCGACGCTCACTACTCGTCGTCACAACACTTGGCTCCTTCAACTCTGGCATATCTCTTCAACGGCTCCAGGGAGCAGCGCAACTTTGCCTTGTCGACCGACTAATGTGAGCAGCATGGAATAGTTTTCATCTTCGTCGCCGTTGCCTCGGCTCTTCACTTCCTTGTCGATCAATGTCTTCTTGTAGGACAGATCGACGCTATTGCACTTTTCTATGGTCTTCTCCAACACCATTCGTGTTATCCTCATAATAACTTATATTTAATTTATTCAGGGATTTTTACTTTGGAATTCGTATGGAAATCAAATTGCAAATTTGCTTTTATTTTTTGTCCCAAATTTGTATTATTTTTGTTGCAATTCATATATTAATCTAACTATTTTTTTTGTAACTAATTACGCTTATTTAGGATTTTACTCTAGAATTGTGATCGAAATAAAATAGCTTATTTTATTTTATTTTATTTTTATTCCAAAAT
Organism: Phyllostachys edulis; assembly: GCA_036346405.1. Lineage (NCBI taxonomy): Eukaryota > Viridiplantae > Streptophyta > Magnoliopsida > Poales > Poaceae > Phyllostachys > Phyllostachys edulis. The sequence goes on along the minus strand of CM070545.1, from coordinate 39,700,721 downwards.
CCAGTTATTTTTGTTGAAATTGTATAATAGTCCAATTGCTATTTTTTGTTTATTTTTATTCCGAGTTATATTTATTTAGGATTTTACTTAGAATTGTAAGAAAATAAAATTGATAATGCTATTTTATTTTTGTTTCAATTTTTGTTATTTAAGTGTTTTACTTTGGTTGCACATTTTCTTTTTATTTTTTATCCCTAATTTCAATTATTTTTGTTTGAATTTGTATACTAATACAATTGCTAATGTTTAGAACAATTATTTTGAATTACGCTTATTAGAGATTTTACTTTGCAATTGTATTGAAATCAAATTTCTTATTTTATTTTATGTTGAATTCTCAATTCCGTATTTTTGTTGGAATGCGATACTAGTTCATTTTTGTTTAATGTTTATTCTCAATTGATTTTATTTAGAGATTTTACTTAGGAATTCGTATTGAAATCAATTTGCAAATTTTATTTTATTTTGTAATCCTAATTTTAGTTATTTAGGATTTTACTTTGGAATTTGTGTCTAAATCAAATTGCTAAATTATTTTTTGTTCTAAAATACAAATTTTTGTTAGAATTTGTATACTAATCCAATTGCTATTTTTTGTTTAATTTTTATTCCCAATTATATTTATTTATCAAATTTATAAGGGTTAAGTACATTCTTCGTCCCTCAACTATACCCGATGATTAATTTTCGTCCCTCAACCAAAATAACGGATATAACGACCCTCCAAGTATCAATCTGGGACAAAAGAAGTCCTTCATCTGCTTTGAAAGCGCTTTTGACCACTTTTGACCGCTGTTTGACCATTTCAATTTGATAACGTGAGAAGAAACACTGTTCACTTCCATCACGCTCTTTGCCGCCGCCGCGTTCGCCTCCTCTACACCCTTGTTGACGCTCACCACCTCGTCCAGCAGCTCCTGCGCCGCCATCAGATACTTGGAGCTCATCACCGCATGCTCCTGCGATGGCGTCGGTGGGTGGCCGAAGCTCGCCGGGGTCTGAGAGCTCACCGCCGAGTTGAGGAGCATCATGTTCGGCGCGGTCGCTGCAGCGATCGGTGTTTGATCGAAGCTACAAGTGTTTGATCGAAGCTGCAAGCTTAGCCTTTTGGAATGCTCCAGATCACAAGAATGTGACTTCGTCTTCCTCGCCGCTTAGCTCCGAGTGGAGTTGGCACCGCGCATGCGCGCCACCGAGCCTTCGACCGCCACCTAGCGCCTTCGTGTCGATCCCTTAGGCATCGCCTGGGTCTCATCTAGCTTCCGAGCCAACCCATTTTCCTCCTTTTCTCTTTCGCTCTCCCCAACCATTTCTTCAATCCGGCCGAGGAGGAAGACAGGTGGAGCGCCGCCGTGTTGAAGCTTCTCGCGAGTCCGCGTCACCACCTCCGGGTTCCACGCTCTTCGCCGCACCCATTTTTGCTGGTCCGAGTCTCTCTCTCGCACTAAATCGACGAGAGCGCTATCTTCGTCCTCGCGGCCGGTAGCCTTGGCCTCGACGCTTGTGAGCGTTCCGGTGAGTAATCCTTTGCGCCTTTGTGTCCTTTGAGATCGCATCGTCGCGTGGGACTTAATGGCGGAGTTAATTTTGTTTTGGTGCATTCACGAGGGAGATTGACCCCCTTCTTCTCCAACCTTGTCGAAGCGCCGCCGTCACCCATCTGAGCGCCACCGACCGTCATCGTCGTTGTTCTCGGGGGCGTTGAATTCCTGGTGCCGAGGCGATCTCAGCGCGCACCTCCTCAAGCCTCCTAGTGGTCCGTAGCAGCTTGCCCTCGAGCACCGCCTTGCCTTCGCCTCCGCCTCCATTGCCATGAGCAAACATCACGACCTTTGGGCTCCCGCCACCACCAACGAAGTTCGTGGATCGCTCCGCGATCCGGACGCGTTGATCCCATGCCCAAGACCCCTGTTGCGGCGATCCGCCAAGACGGCCAGCCCACACAAGTGAGAGTCACCGTTGAGCTGTTGACGGATTTAGGTAATGAAATCATTAGGCCTAATCAAGTTTTATTTTGAGTGATTGACATGTGAACAATGGTCAAAAGTGGTCAAAATGCTCTCAAACAGATGAAGGACTTCTTTTGTCCCAGATTGATACTTGGAGGGTTGTTATATCCCAGATTTCGGTTGAGGGACGAAAATTAATCATCTAGTATAGTTGAGGGACGAAGAATGTACTTAACCCAATTTATAATTATACTTTTTTTTTCTCAATTTTAGTTATTATGGATTTTACTTTGGAATTCGTATGGAAATCAAAATGCAATTTTTTTATATATCCTGAATTTCAATTGTTTTGTATTGGATTTCATATACTAACCCAATTGCTAATTATTTTTTAAAAATTATTCAGAATCACAGTTACTAATGATTTTACTTTGGAATTCGTATCAAAATCAATTTGCTAATTTTATTTTATTTTTATTCCGAATTCTAGTTATTTTTTTGTTGGAATTCGTAAGCTAATCCAATTACTAATTTTGTTTAATTTTTATTCCGAATTATGTTTATCTAGGGATTTTACTTAGGAATTCGTATTAAAATCAAATTGCTGATTTTATTTTATTTTTCACTCCGAATTTCAGTTTTTTTTTCATCATACTTGAGATGAACTCTTGTTTTAAGATTGTACTTACATAGACTCTTTTCTTTTAATCTAGGTCATTACAATCTCTCTTTTATTCACCGATTAACATGGGAATTTCTAGCCTTTAAGAGCGAACGTGATGACTTCTTTTTCTATCGCTTTAATAATATAATAAATAGATTTGTATCAAAATCAAATTACTGCTTTTATTTTATTTTTCACTCCGAATTTTAATTTTTTTTTTGCATTGTACTTGAGATGAACTCTTATTTCTAGCTTGTACTTACATGAACTCTTTTCTTTTAATCTAGATCATTGTAATCTCTCTTTTTTCACCGATTAACATGAGAATTTCAGTCCTTGAGAGCGAACATGATAACTTCTTTTTTTTTTTATCGTTTTAATAATATAGTAGATAGATAGATTATAAGGCTTGAACGTGTTATCCATAATCAGTTATGCTTATTGAGCTTATGCCACTGTAAAAATCAGATGGCTAAATTTTATAAACACATGCTTTTAGTGGAATGGTGATACAATTCCCTGAACATTTCTTTCTTTCTTTTTCTTTTTTGAAACTATTCCCTGAACATTTCTGATGGTGTAAAACATTGACAGACCCATGAACTGTGCATTAGACTATCTGGACTGTCAACAATCAAATTTTACAACAAAAGGTGATATACAACAATTGATGTTAAAATGCTCCACTACACCAATACAAATCTGACATTCTGCTAGATTACAATTCCTTCATCTTCAGACGTGGCAATTCCGTATGAACAATGACTTGATTTTATCTGGAAACCTAAACGAATATAAATAATAATGTACAAGTGCTCTCCCTTGAGGGACTTATGGCGTGGCAGGCACTTGAGCCTTCATCTTTCTAATAATTCTTACACTGCCTGATCAGTTTGGGGGATCCCATGCTTTTGGAACCATTCAGGCATATGAAACCTTTCGTACAATGCTGGTCTCACATCTCTCTGGCGAGAGAGATGCTTCAGAAGTGGAAATATAACCTCCATGAGCTGAAAATTTTAAACAAGCCAAAATCAATAACGCTGTAGAAACTAGAAGACCAGAACAATTAAATGATTGATGCTCATTATCAGTTACTTGCTCATCAGAATGTTGTCCAGCTGAAAATGGAACACACGGTATTCCATTCAAAGGCTGCAGTATGAAACTGAACGGATTGTTGTCAACGATGACGATTCTACAGAAATATTTTGACAGGCAAGAAAGATCTTTCACATGCTCTCTGTATTCCCTGAAATTGTGCACCCACTTATATCAGAAAATGAACCGGATCACAAATGTAATGGTCTATGTTATTGCCAAACAAGTAATCTATGCATTAGCAGTCAGGCTTGCACCAATACCATCAAATGATAAGCAAATCATGATCAAATGAACAGTGAGTGGACATAGCTGATAGACATGCATGAACAGAAATGTGCATAGTAGCTAAAGCAAGCACCATTAATTCATTACTAAAGACTAGTAGAGGGCACCCTTGCACGTAGTGGAAATATGTATTGTAACATAAATTTAGAAACTAACCCATCTGACAACCCTATGTTAGTAACTACTATTGAGTTGCATACACTAACCAATTCACCTAAAAGCTTAAGCTGATAAGTACAAGCGAATAATTCACTTATACTTCAACCCCCCCCCCCCCCTACATGTAGGCTTCCTCAGGCCTAAGGCGAAGAATAGAAGTAAGCTACAATTATTTTTTTCTTTAATTGCGCTAATCGGATCTTGAACTTAAGACCTCTTAGCTCTGATACCATATTGAGTCGCATGCACCAACCAATTCATCCAAAAACTTAAGCTGATGAGAAAAGACGGACAATTCACTTATACTTCAACAACTGCCACCTTTTTGTTGTGTTCTACACCAACCAAGCAATTGATTATCGGTAGAATGCAACCTAAACAATTGAAGAAACATGTATCTCCAAGGCTCAAAAGCAAGCCCAAGAGAACTGGACAATGAAAGCAGAAGTTATGGGCTGTGTTTTCTTTTTTCGTTTGAATTGGTGTTGCAATGCAACAGGAAGAGTATGGATGGAGAAGGGGCAGCGAATCCCTTCAATTCTGGCCATTGGATTATTTGGCCAAGGGTTTCGATAAGGGAAAAAAAATTATATGCCACTGCAAAGTTCCCAATTCCTGATCTGCCACTAAAAAACGCTCTCTCCCTTACATGCTAATACATTTCACATACATTACCTTTTTTTGCTACTGTCATCAACTCCGTTAGATTTTTCCTGTCAGATTTTTGCAAAATGCCTAAATAACTCTCGTCTTCTTCCTCCTCCACTCCCCTTTGCTGCCATCTCTTGTCCACTCCCCTTTGCTGCCATCTCTTCTTCCCCAGCCATCTGTGTCGCCACCTCCCACCTCCCTACTCGTCTCGTCCGCCCACCAGACTCCCATCACCATCTCTTCTCCCCCACCTTCCTCCTCTCCTCCTCCCACCTCCTGCTCCCGCAAGCTGCGCCCCAACCGCCCGTCAAACCCACCCGCCATCGACCATCCTCCTCACCGTCGAGGCCGGATCTATCGATCCTAGACGCTGCCGGCCTCGTGAGCTCAGATCTGGCGGCCTCTTCATTGATGTCTTTAGGCTCAAGTCTTCTTCCCCATCTCCGATCAAACCAACACCGGCGCCGAATTCATCGCCCTCAGTGAACACCTCCGCAATTCTTCTCGCCCAGAGCATCACCTCCACTCCCTCTACCTCTTCCCCACTTCAATTTGGCCATCAGACCACCATAGCACGCCGCCACCGCCGCCATCTTCTTCCTCGAGGCCAACCACTGCTCCCCCACCGCCATAGACCATCTCTGGTCATGCCACCTACACCGGCGAGCTCGCCATTGTCGTCCCCATCTCCAGCCGCCGCCGCCTTTGCCGTCACCATCACCGCCGCTGTGCACCCACAACGTCGTCGTCCATCGCCTTCCCGAGGTCGCACCGACCCATTTTGACCGTCACCCGCGCCTCCCGAGCCTCCATTCACTGGTGTCGCCACTGTCTAGAGCCATGCGCCATGCCTCTGCTTCCTTTGTTCTTTGTCTGTTCGAGTGCAAAGGCAAAATCGTCTTTTCATAGTCACTTCACGACTTGACTGGTCGACAATGGCAAAAACGGTCAAGGCTTGTGAAATGTAGTGGCATGTAATGGAAAGAGTGTTTTGTAGTGGCAGATCAGGAACTTAGGAACTTTGCAGTGGCATATAAAAAAAATCCCCGTGTAGATGTTGCAAGAATTCTGGCCGTTGGATTATTTGGCCCAGGATAAAATCCTATACATTACAGAAGATCATACATCAAAATTCAAAAGTTAAGATTATGTAAGAATACTACATTCCATGAATAATACAGAACCTTCAGCTTTTTTCCTTGGGGAAGTTTTCCCATGGGGAATATAGAACCTCAGTCACAAATTATAAATAATACTAGCATGCGCCTTTTCCACCTAAAAAAAGTGCTGGTTTACAGTTACAGATAGCCTTCAACTGATTAATTTGGCAAACACATCAGAAAGCAAAGTAATGGTCCATGTACATCAAGATGCAGCAGCAGCAGTAACAAAATGGTACAAAATCAATTGTATCTCATAGGAAAGTTTGTGTGTAACTTACGTAGTAACAGTTGATGGACGATAGAGACGGAGTTTGAATCTACTGTGGACATCTATTCTATCAACTAAAGGTCTTGCATAACCTGAGGAGAAACATGGACAGGTGAGGTGAGGACGTGAGGTTAAGCTGATTGGGTTCATGTGCTGAATGAAGAAATATAATAGCAGACAACATACCTTCCAAACCTGCTGTAAAGAGAATAAGATCTGCAAATTCACTTGTTTTCTGCAAGAACTCATGCAGACCAGGACGTTCAAAAACAGTAACATGATTCACCTTCTGCTTTCCTTCAACATCCTTTACAGTTTACACCAGAAAAAAGTTCCTTTATCAGTCGTGACTAAAATGCTTACACAAATGAAGTAGCAAGAGCAGAAGTTTGGTACCTTATCAGTGGATATGCACTCCATGTCAAAGCAATGTAGTCCTGCTTCAATAGCTTGGGTTCGTACAATAGGAGGAAGACTAGATGACTCATAAGCAGAAACTAAAGTCTCATCCAAGTCAAGCACTACCTGAAAAGATGGTCCAGATATTTTCAGAAATGATGAATGAATAGTTTTAAGGAAAAATTATTAAAGCTGATTTCATTTCAAAGGTGACTACGTACTAAGTGGTAGTGCTTAGCTTTAACACAAATATCATTTCAGTTGTCTCTATTTAAGCTCATCAGTAAGAGATCCAGGTTCTTCATCCGCCCAAACTAAATGTGCTTACAAGAAACACTGTTATGAGCAAATGTGCCAGTGTAACAACCCACATGTCAATTCATCTATCATCAGCCTAATGCATTATCTATCTCATAATTTCTCCAATCACAATGCTAGTATTGATGACAGGCTCAAATATCTACTCATCTACACATAACAACCGTGACAAGCAGTATTGCAAAATCATCTTTCACAATTTCACTACAAAATCACAGACAATATTGCCCCTATTAAGTATTTGTCCCGCTAACATAACGATATTGGGATATAGAAGCACCATCCTATAAATTCTCCAAGCAATCTAGTTTGGAGATGAGATGTATGCAATTGTCTACTAACACAAGCCCTGGTTTTGGAATTGCAGCACAACGAATTGTCCATGCTCGGAAACCAATATGATGACTTCTTATCACCCAACCCCCAAAAGGCCTGCTCCACCGTTCACATACTAATTCAGCTGCCAAATAAATCAATCAAACTGCCTGAATTAAGCAGGCAAAACGCCCAATTAACTCAAATCAATCACTCCATCTAATCCCAATCAACCACGAAGACCAAAACAGGCTACAATTAGATCAAGAACCGCCTCGTACATCCACCGCTCTATCCGAATGAAACCCATATGGCCATATCCTTCCCAAGGTCACCATTTTTCCTCTGCCCAGGACACCAATAGGCAATAGCTGCAACAAATCCAACCAAAACCGAATCTTTCGTACCGTGAGGCGCTCCAGGGGCTCAGGCGGAGTCGTCGGGGTAGGGGCCACGTCGGCTGGGATCTCCGAGTGGAGCGGCATGAAGGCCACCTCCGGCGACAGCTCGGAGGCCGCCGGCGCGGAGAGGAGGGGGCAGCGGAAGCCGACGAAGGAGAGGAGCTGGGCGCAGGAGGGCGTGCCGCGGAGGATCTGGAGCAGGACCTGGAGGAGGAATCCGATCCACCCCATCACCGCCCGCCACGCCTGCGCTGCCGCCTTCCCCCGCTGCTGCTGCTGCGCCGCCGCCGCCGCAGTCGGCGAGTACACCTCCGCTGCCGCCATGGCCTCCGTCAACGGACTGTCGCGCCACGTGGAGCTGGGCGTGCGGAAGGGGAGGAGGGGGCTAGCAATGGAGAGGCGAGGCCGGAGGCAACCGGAGGGAGGAGCAGGTGATCGGTCTGTGTGGCCGCGCCGGTGTACTTGTACGTGCCCTGGTGTTTTGTGCTGGGGTGGGCTTAGCGGGACAGGGGATTGGTGATTGGTGGTAGATTTGGTGGGCCCAGTCGTCAGGGAGATTACGGCTAAACTGGCGAGCTGCCGGGACTAGTAATAATCATACGTGCACACGGAATTTTCTCCTGTTTATTTATGTGCGTTTCTTGTTGTTGCCTTCATGCTCTTGTAATCTTGCTATTAGCTTTGTTGCGACGAAAATATCGGTACAGTAGTGTTGACATAAGTCTTATTTAGAAATAAATCACATGTTTGTGAATCCAATCAGGTTTACTTGATTTCAGTGATGTATTTTGCCATCTGCTAAGTTTTAAACCATCTAGATTAAGATACGAGTTTCTTTGCTTGACTGATTGTCACTACATAAAATTTAGACAATTATAAATGAAATCGTTCTAACAATTCAAAGCAGTACTAGTTACTTGTAAGAACAACTAACCAACGCCTTCTGTAGTGCTAAGAAATTGTTAAATTGGGCAGCATAAGAAAGTTAGAGGAATGAAAATTGCAGCTAAGTAATTTTTAGTTGGCATAAAAGATTCCCCTCAAAGATGCCATGCCCTGCAACAAAGTCATGCTTTCTCAATATTTCTTTCTTGATGATTATACCTAAGTAGGCAGGCCGCTTTGATCCCCTTTGTGTTCTAAGACAATGAAAACGAAGTGGGCCATGCTCCTTGAATTTCGTTTGGTAAAAGACACCTAACCAAAGCCGGCCGATGCGAGACACAAAAGGACCTTATCTGGTTGGGTTGAAGTAATGACCATCACGTGTTATTTAAAAAATAAAAGAAAAACCAGCAATGACCCCCCCCCCCCCCTATAGTATTCATGCTACTGTTTAAGACTACGCATTCTCTGAAATCTTGAATCAGGCTACTCAACAGATGTGTACGTTGATGGAGGAAGTTTTCGTGTCTTGCATGGTAGCTGTCATCCTTTTGCTCTTTCTCCAGGGTAAAACAATTAGAGATAGGGCCTGACTTTGGATTTCGAATTATGAATGTATTGACTGTGGTCCATGAACTCATTAATTTTGTCATATTCATTGTCCATACATATTCGCCAAGTTCCTCTTCATTTAGATTTTTCTTGATTTTCACTACTCTCAGTTTTTTTTACTAGTGGCAATGAACAAAACCTAACGTTAATAGAGAAACCCAGTGTTATATTTGCTAAGACAAAAAAAAAATGACAAGTGACAGGTGTGAAATCCTGACTGTCTACCATACAATGGCGTAGATATATCATGGAGAGGGAGTTGTGTGTTTTAAGAGAAGTTATCGGGGGTGAAAGGATTGAATCGCTTACTCCAATTTTTAGTGCGGAGACTTGTTCCAATTTTCTAATAGCACAAGGCTAATCTATTGATTTGGACTTTAGAAATACTTCTCAGTCCTCACTGAACGTATCCTGCTTGCCTACGTCCTCCGACCACTCTAGCTGGCTGGCTGCTTTGGAATTTAGAGTAGATCACTAAAGGTTTGTTTGGATACATTATGATCCGACTTAATCCCTTTGGATTGATTTGAAATTGGAATAAAATCTCTTTCAATTCGAAGAGATTGATTCTAACCCCTCTGTATCCAAACAAGCCCTAAAAATATCCCAATACACTTCTGATGTCACACCCTAATGTGTCCAAAAGTTTATCATGATACGCCTTATGTTGTTCATTGGTTGTACCATTCTCTACTTCGTCCTGGAGCACGAATATACGGCCAACTGTGACCTTGGATTGCACAAAAAAATATAGTATAAAAGCTAAAATTACAGAACTTATCAGTTTATCTATTGAAGCGGATAATCTTTACTATCATATTCGTACCAAAGTAGTATACTGTAATAGGTATTTTTGCGACCACTACTGTTTCCGTCGAGAGTTCAGAGTAGAATATTTGGTTTGTTTATCCCTTGTTAGTTCATACTGATGCTCCAAATTACAGCCACGCTAAGGCCTTGTTTGGACGGACCAAAATCTCGGCTCATCTGCATAAATGTATCGATACTCAGTTCAAATCCTCAGTCCTCGAGAAAGAGCTTTCCAAACAAGCCTTAAAAAGCATGAAAAGATGCTCCAATTGTATGTTTAGCTTTCCTTGGTCGCGTTGCAGTCTCGCAGATTCCAAGCCTTAAAAGCATGAAAAGATGCTCTAATTGTATGTTTAGCTTTCCTTGGTTGCGTTGCAGTCTCGCAGATTCGTTTGCCTGGCAGGTTGGATCTGGAAAAAAAGGAGGCAACGAAGGGGCAAAAGCGGTGAGGTGACTTATCAGATCAGTCAGTACCTACTCCTGCCTCCCGAAGAGAGGAGAAATGGTTTCGCTAACTTTTCAACGCGGCTGCAGATTGGCACCAACACTTTCGTAACATTTGCTCAGTATAGTAAATTCTTTGGCTAGCTATGGCAACAAAGTAGCGGCCCTTTTCTGCAGTGAGCAAAATCGCAGGAACAGGGCATATTTCAGGTGCCACTGGGGTTTCTGTCAGTAACCATCTTTCCCAACGGGTCATCTTCAGTGAGCTACACCTTCACTCCGTCATAATGTGTACACTGATATCCGCATCCAGTGATGCAAAATGGTTCCGTCATGCCGGTGTGGGAACCACGTGTCAGTGCATGAGACTGATATTGGTAAGAGCTCGGAAACATAACATGGACGTGTGGATATGACATATGAGTGGCGTGCGAAGGCGAACACAATGTGCACGCCATGCACCGACGCCACAAGTACAATTGGCCGCCGCCGAATGCTTGAGCCACAAAAAAAAGGCAATTCGGGACTGGAACGCGCGGAGCAAACGTAGGCGGAATGCAGGCGCTAGGCCAGGGCCGCGCGTGCAGCCTCGGCCATTTCTGCCGCCGGCGCACCGCCTCACCCTCTCCTCCTCACAGCAACAGCAAAAGCGGTAGAGTCGCGTGCGCCAAAGCTGCCGTCCAGTCCGCGCAGATCATGGAAGCCAGGCAGGGTGAAGCGAGGGTGGTGACGCTACGGGCGGTGGAGGCCACGCCCGAGAACTTCGCGCCGTTCGGACAAGTCGCCGCCGCCTCCCCCGACGGCGACCAGTTCGGCCCCCACGATGCCCAGCTCGACCTCAGCCGCGGCATCCCAAGGTCAAGATACTAGTACAATATTCCTTCAATTCCACGCAAACTAGTAGAAGAAATCAATCCTCTATTACCTGGACTAGACTAAAGATTCGGACTTTTTTCCTGTCCTCTTTCGCAGGTTCTACATCATGAGGCTGGAGAACCGGCCGCTCAAGTTCTCGAGCATCACTCACCATGCCAGCGTGACCCAGTGCCTGGGTTCCATCGGCGGCCAAGATTGGTACCTCGGCGTGGCCAAGCCTTCGATTGTGGACGGGGCGCCCGAGCAGAGTGGCCAGGATGGTGGCAGGAAGCCCGTGCAGTCGCGCGCTGGACACTATTACCTGCCTCCCGATCCAGCTGAGGTCTGCGTCTTCCGTGTTTCTGGTCCGAAGTTTCTCAAGCTGCACAAGGGGACCTGGCATGCCGGGCCGCTGTTCAAGGCGGACGCGGTGGATTTCTATAACCTGGAGCTCAGCAACACCAATGTGAGTGTTAGGTTGTTGGACTATTAGTAGTTCATTGTTGCGTTCGGTGATACTGGGAAACAGCGGTGCCATCTGGCTTCTGATTAGTTCTAGTTTGGTAGCTTTGCAGTGTTAGTAAGTTATAAAATTGGACTTCGGTTCTTATGTCTTCCTAGAGCCTGATAGATTTTTAGCAAGCAAACTTATAGGAAACATAAATTTCATCGATCTTTAGCACCAGTGGCACTGAATGATCTTGGTTGCACTGTTGTCGATCAATACAGTACTCGATAGAATGTGCCGAAAAATCACAACTCTAAGAAAATAGTTTCTTTTACAGTTGCTCCTATGTCACTGTAGAAAATACTGAAGTTGTTGCCTCCATTTCAGAGATTTCGTCAAGCAGTCCATCATATTTGCATTTTTGTGCTTTGGTTACATAACAGCCTTAACTGTCTTTTAGCCATTGTACATCCCTTAGCATCTAAAGTAGGCGTGGCGAGGGAAGGACGCCTTTGTCTCTTCTTCTTCCTCGTGCGTTGTTGCTGCCTCCCCTTCCTTCCCTGGCACCGCCGTCTCTCCTCTAAGGAACCGCCACCTCCTCTCCTCCCTTCTCTCCCGGTGCCTTATCCTATCCCCGACGCCGTCTTACTGCGTCACCGCCTACAAGGATTGCCAAGAGCATTGTATTTACCAATTGCTCACTTCACAACTACTACACCAACATAGAGGTGCGCCACCGCACTGTCATAGGTCTACCGCCTTGCCGACTGCTCCCCTGCCACAACCACGCTGTGCAGCAGATGCAGCTCCTCCACTGACTTTGTAAAGGCCGGCTTCGGTAGGTCGATACAGAGACATAGGGGGTGAATTTTGTGGTGGTCAGATGGAGACTGGAGAGGGAGCAGATGGAGGCGTGCCACCGCTGGATCCAGACGCTGGGAGCTCGGTAGAGATGCGCCGCCACTAGATTCGTTCGCTAGGATCTCGGTGGAGGCGCTCCGTCGTCAATTCCGAACACCACCGTCGGCTTCCATCACGAGAGAGAGTGCATCCGCGAGAGAGAAAACCGGCGTGGTCATGGAGAAGGCGTCACAGTGAGCCGGTGAGGACGGGTGGGAGAAGAGGTGGGAGACTGGGGTAGAAGACGGGTAATCGAGTGGGGTGGAAAGAGGACATCGTGGGAGTTGGCCTTTTCAGTTTTTCTAGAGATCGTAGAAGAGGAGTTGTGGGCCGGGCGAGGCACCGATGGTTCCAGAGAGAAGCAAGCGCTCCCGGTCATGGATCTGTTATGAATAGTGCTTGTATTCAATATGAGGCCAATGGGCCAGTATATATACACAAGGTACAGGTGGAGAATATGCACATAACCCCTCATAACAATGGGGAATAACACACTTAGACATATATATCTCTAACACCCCCCCCCTCAAACTCATGGTGGATCAACAACATTGAGTTTGGAGAGGTAGAAGCCATGCTGTGCTCGAGTCTGGGCCTTCGTGAAGAAATCCGCTATCTAAAGCTCGGAAGGCACATACTGAAGAGCAATAACCTGATCATGCACACAAGACCGCATGAAGGAAGCATCAACACCAATATGCTTGGTGAGCTCATGCTTCACAGATCACGGCAATCTTGATAGCACCAAGATCTTGTCGACAAGAGAGGAGTCGGTGTAGTGACAGAAACACCAAAATTCTCAAGTAACCACCGTAGCCAAGTAATCTCTGGCATCAAGAGAGCCATAGCTCGCAACTCGACCTCTGCGCTCGAGCAGGACACTGCAATCTGCTTTTGTCTTCCGGCAATGAGAGAACCACCAAGAAAAACACAAGAAGGCAGAGATAGACCGGCGATTAGAGGGATCGCCGCCCAAGTAGCATCCGAATAAGCTGAAGTCAGAACGAGCTAGGCGTGGAAAGAAGAGACGGCGAGAGATAGTCCTACGAAGGTATCGCAGAACTCAAGAAGGTGGTCAGAGTGGACTTGAGTGGGAGCAAAACGAATCGACTCGTAATGTGAACTGGATAAGAGATATCCGGACGAGTAATGACAAGGTAGACAAGACTCCCAACAAGATGACGATAGCGAGTCGGATCGTAAAGAGGCTCGCCATCGAGGGTCGGAGGTGAACATTGAGCTCTATGGGAGTCTCAACAAGACTGTTGATCGATGAGAGAGCGCGATCAAGAAGATCCTAAATATACTTTTCTTGGGACATAAAGAAACCATCCGGAGTGGAAGTAACCTCAATCCCAAGAAAGTAACGAAGAGACCAAGATCGACATAAGGAACCGCCCACTAAGACGAGCCTTGACAAAGGCAATGTACTCGAATCATCTCCTGAATGATCATATCATCAACATACAGAAGAAGAAGAGTCCAACCACGAGACGGTGTGGACAAAGAGCGCAGGATCATGATCACTTGGTGAAAAGCCGCAGAGTGACCACAGAGGAGAAGCACTCAAACCAAGCACGGGGCTTGCTTAAGGCCATAGAGAGCGACGGCTGCGGCACCATGCCCTCGAGAATGAATACCCAGTGGCGGATGCATGCGCAGACCTCCTCACGCAACTCACCATTAAGAAAGGTATTCTTGACATCAAGTCGAGAAATGCATCACCATGGCGATGCACACCACCGAAAAGAAGAGCGCGACACGGGGTCATGTGGGCCACAGAGCAAAGTCTCGTTGTAGTCACGACCATGCTCTCGCTGAAGCCACGAGCAACAAGACGTGCCTTATAGCGCCAAGAGAGCCATCGAGCGAGTCTTAATCTTATAGACCCACTTACACGTGATAGGGCGAGAGTGAGATGGAAAAGGAACAAGATCCCAAGTACTAGTACGCCGAGGCAAGAATCTCCTCGGCCATGGCATGTTGCCACTCAAAGGTGAGTAACAACATCTTGGTAGGAGACAAAGCTCACAAGTAGTCGCCCAAAGAAAGGCAAAAGCAGGCAGGGGCGAATCGATCGGCGATCGCGGAGAGCGTAGCGAGGAGAAGATGACCCATCAGGGGAAGATGGAGCATCAGAAGAAGATGAAACATCAGAAGAAGATGGCTCATCTGGAAGATCCTCAATACGAGGTCGACGAGTGTAGACAAGTGTAGTGGGGGAGCTGAGGAGCCGCAGGGACGGCAAAGGTGGCGACAACCATGGAGAGGCCACAGGAGGAATATGTGGAGACTTCGGTGAGGCAAGGTGGACGAGGGCAAGACAGATATAGGTGTATCTGGAAAGGTCAAAAAAGACAGAGACTCCTCAGAGGAAGCCGAAGGAGAGACAGGACGTGGGTAGAAAGGACGAGACTCGTCGAAAGTCACATCCCTAGAAATCCGATCCGTCGACCAACAGGATCCCAAAGACCGATAGCCCTTGTGCTCGCAGATCAGATCCCGAAAAACACACTCAACAGATCGAGTGGTCGGGTTTGCGCGTTCTCGAGGGCAAGGAGAACGAGCAAACGCAGCCAAACAGACGAAAGGGCGAGTAGTCGAAGGAGACCACAGAGACACTCAAAGGGATTGCATACTGAAGAGCAAAAAGAAGGTGGATGTTGACGAGATAGGTGGCGGTGGAAACGACCTCGGCCCAAAAGTGAGGTGGAATAGAGGCGGCAATCATCGATTACGAGCCGACTCAAGGAGGTGACGATGCTTGCGCCAAGAACACCATTCGAGCATGAGCACCGGGACAAGAGAATCGAAGCGAGAGTGCCACCTTTCGCAAAGAAGGAAGCTACGCAGTAACGAGAGAGGTACTCGCCACAGAGTCAGCACGAAAGACACGAATAGGAGTGGAGAACTGTGTGCGAACCACAGTGGCAAATTGTTTATAGATAGACAAGACCTCACAACGAGAAGACATGAAATATATCCAAGTGTGGCGAGAGAAATCATCTATAAATATGATATAATATCGATGACCCCCTTTCGAAACGAAGGGAGCTAGACCCCAAACATCTGAATGAACAAGATCAAAAGGACGCTGAGATACTGACTCACTATGAGGATAAGGAAGCTGAAGTTGTTTGCCTAACTTACAGCCCTGACAATCTAAAGACACGTCTCCTGAGACAGACCCCAGAAGACCACGACGAACTAAAGATGACAGACGAGATCCACACAAATGGGCAAGACGGTGATGCCACTGCTGGAAAGAGCCAGAAGACGGAGTGGCAGAAGCGGAGAGATCGGCGGCAGTGGCGGCGCTGAAGGAAGGTGAAGCTACCAAGCTCCCAGAGACGCTGTGAGTCAAGGTGCCGAGGGCCGAACCAACCAGAGCTCCGTGTGGCGGTCTGAACACAACAAGAGTCGAGTCGAGAATGACCCGACAACCAAGATCGATGTCCGCCCAAAGAAAAGAAGTCGCATGGTAAGGCGAGGAACATGAGCAATGTAGGAGCATGAAAGGATGAGTTGCTAAGAGGTCCTCGACCAGAAATAGAAAGAGAGGTACCATCAGCAGTAAGAACACAAATAGGAGAATCAAGAGGTGTAATGAAGGACAGAGTGGAAGCATCAGAAGTCATGTGAAAAGATGCTCCAGAATCAAGGATCCACGGGGAGGTACCTGACTGTGTAGAGGGTGGTTTTCGGTTCAAGAGTCGATGAGCGTAACCCGCAAAACTGTCGAAGGAGGACTGAAGCGGCAAGCGGCGTCGAAGTCCGCTATCTCTCGCCAAGGAGAGAAACTGCTATTGAAGGAGTCGATCAGACGTCGATGTAGAAGCACCGATGCGATGAAGAACGGCGTGAAAGATGCCGCTTCTTCTTATAGCACTGACTCAATGTGGCCGACCTTGTCGCATGAGGAAGCGATGAGGACGGCCACCTCCAGATGGAGGGCGGCCACCACCACTGTGGCGGCACGGAGGAGGCGATGTAGCAGTGAACGAGCGGCGAACACAGAGGGAGTGGCATCGCATCAAAGACCACTCAAAGTAGTCTCCTCTATGCGTATCTCGGAAGAGCCTCCAGGAGAGTGACACGAGGGTGGCGTGCAAGGAGCCGGGCACGTCTCGCCGAATTCAGGCGGCGAGTAAGGAACTCAGAGACCACCAAACTCCAAGTCAAGACGATGACACTGCAAAGACGGACAGAGCGATAGCGGCGATCTTGAGAGAGTCCACCGACGCCAGAACAGCAGAGCTCGAGCGTAAAAGCGCCAACAATAGCATCACCTGCTGAAGAGAGTGCTCTGGCGGACCATGGATGTCTGAGGCATCACCAGAGGGCTCAGAAGGCCGACGAAGATGAGTCCACATCTAGAAAGCGAAGGAGTCCCACAACCTCGAAGAGAACCGAGGTCAGCATCGGCGATGAAGACAAAGCCAGCAGCCGGCGTCGTCATCGTGCCACTGAGTGTAGGCGGTCAGTCGATCCTTGTAAGAAACTAGAGCCTCCTGGTAGGCAGAGGCAGCCTCATCATCGCTAGCAAGGCCGGCTGCCAATCAGCAACCTTTGTAACCGTTTGTCGAGCAAAGGCAGCGGCGTAGGCTCCGTCGGAGGAATAGGGCAAGCCGGGCAGGTGACATCGCCAGAGAGGACACCCCAGAGATGAAGACCACGCATATGGATGCGCATGTGAGACACGAAGTCGGTGTAATTAACACCATCGAAGATCACCGGCAATGAGGAGGAAAGCGGTGCCCATTGGTAGGCGCTACCGACGACGCACATTAAGGCAACGAAGGTTCAACAAAGTCTAACGGCCGGCCCAGGGCGGCAGCGGGTAGAGCTATGTTTTTTTTTCTTTCTTTCTTTCTTTTTTTCCTCTTTTTTTTCTTCTCAGCGGCCTAAAACAAGAATTGGGCCGAAGCCTCTCGGCTCGCTACCACAGACAGAACACGACGCAAGACGCTGTAGGGTTTCCCGCCGCGCGGGCGTCTGCCGAGTGGCGACGGCGGCTGAAGCCTTGGCGGCGGCGCCGATCGGCGGCGACGGGTCTTCGGGAGGCGCAGGAGAGGGACACCGGGATGGAGCCGGAGAAGTTGAGCCGTGGGAGCAGCAGCTCGATGACGCGGAGATTGGGAGATCGCTGCGCAGAGGAGCTCCTACGATCTCGCAGGTGGCGTCCCGATTCGATCTGGAGCTTGAAGATGGCGCGGTGTTCTCCAAGATCCAGGTACAGCGTCGGTCGTCGGGGCTCGGGAGCGAGCAGAGGCGGTGACAGACGACGAAGATCACGCCGTCGCCCGCCAGGAAGCCGAGGGCCGACAGGGCGCGAATCCGGCGCGGGGACGCGGGATCTTGCGCGAAGAAGCCGAGGCGACCGACGATGGAGCGGCGGATCAGCGGATCGGGCGGAGAGGCCGACGAGGCGACCACGAAGACGAAGCATAGGAGCAGAGGCAACGGGGCGGCCGTCACGTGATAAACCCTAACCCTAGTTTGGCTCTGATACCATGTTATGAATAATGCTTGTATTCAATATGAGGCCAATGGGCCAGTATATATACACAAGGTACAGGTGGAGAATATGCACATAACCCCTCATAACAATGGGGAATAACACACTTAGACATATATATCTCTAACAGGATCAACCTCTCGGCGAGTGGAAGAGAAGGGGCGAGCGTTTCTTTTATAGCAGGAGGGGGAGTGGGACGATTCGTCTCGCTGTGCGGAGGTAAACTCCTTTTATTAGTTCAGAAAGAAAAATGTTCAACTTTTCTAACCTTAGCATCCGCTTTCGATGTTTGCTTCGGTGTCATGCAATTTAGGCTTAGCACCCACTCCTCTATCCGTTGGCATCGGTGCTAAGAAATTTCTCTCACCTCTAGCATTGCCAAGCAGTTAACGATGAGTTTACAATTATGTACACAGTTCACTTAATAGCCTACCTGCCTTTCAGATTTCACCTATCTGCTTTTGCTGGCCTGTGCATAGTGTCATACTCTCATATATGCAAATCATTGTGGATTTTGGCTGACTAATTCAGCAATCACTTCAAAAGAAGAAGGAAAAGTCATGTTGTCTTACTAGTGAATAGACTTGGTTCTGTTTATCTCTGACTTCTCTGCGCGTTTGATAAACTTGTGTCATCATCAATAAAGCCTGCGTTCAGTCCATGTGCTAGCTAGAGTGGTTATCTAATCTTCTCTAAGTGAATTATTGTCAGGTGGAGAGAGTTGTAAAACTACCTGACAGTCCTAGATTGCTAGTGTTTGTAGAGTTGAAAGCCTGGTAGAGTCCTGTTTCTGTGATGGCAAGAATTGATGGTCACCTAATCTAAAATGAGTTATTGTCTGCTGGAGTTGGAGGCCAATCACAGATCTATACTTGCACTCTACTTTTGGTAAGGTGCAAAATAAGTTGGATATTTGTTTTAGACCAAAACAACTCAATACAGTGTACTAGAAAAAAATTCGACAATGTAGTACACATTGTTTATAGTACACATTAACGAGAGGTTTATCAAGTTTGGTGGCTATCCCTGGTATAAAAACTTGTTTATAGTACACATTAACGAGAGGTTTATCAGCATCTCATTAGGATGTGAATTATGCTACTTTACCTTGCCATTTCCACCATTGGACTTAAGCTAGACTGCTATTAGACAAATTACAACTGTTGGTGCTTTTTAGGTTGCCGAAATATTAGGTGAAAATGGAATTTGCACAAGATTCGTATTTTCACCGAATATGTCACCTTTGAAGTTAGATCAGAATATGGCATTTGGTCCACTTGCCTTCACTACAACTTCCATCTCACAATACTTCTGCTTTTGCAGGTTGTCGATCACACTACACACTACTTCGAGAAACATGACGGGATAACCTTTGCGATTGAGGATTGAAACGCATTTCGCAACCTGTGCACAGAGGTGAACGTACGGCTGATCATATTTTGTATTCTGAGTTTGTAATAAACAACCAATGTGTAAATGTAATGATGTACAAGGCACATATGAGCTGCTTCTTCGAGTTTGTGCCTTTGTTTTTTTTTTTTTGTACAAAATTAGGCACCGCTGCCTCCAGTGGTAATACTCAAAACTCTTATCGGTATGAAACTGGAAGTCTTGGCAATGAGCATTATATATGACCGTGATGTGTTCTAGAAGAACACTCACTCAGACTAGGTTGAGGTCAAACCTTGGGTTTTCCTGGTATCAAGGAATAAACTCAGACCCATAAATCGACGCGACGATATCGTCAGTAGCATGAATCGGGCAAAACAGAGACGGTGACGAAACTTAACCCGACCCTTTGGCCCGTATGTAAACCCTTCACCACCAACCAAAGCAAGTCGAGAGTGGAGACTTGGGTTGCGCCGTGCCGATTTGGCCGCCGTTTGGACTTGAGGCTCCAACTTTGATCGCCCGCGGCTATGGATTTGGACACTTTTCCGCTGATTTGGCCTCGCCGATCTGGAGTGCGGCCGTGACGCGCCGGCCGCACACGCCCCCATACCCCGGCGACCAGGCCGGTCGTACCGTGCGCGCGGCCGCACCCCGCACAGTCGCACATGAGCGCGCGGTCATTCGTACAATCATACAGACAAGACATACACGGAGGTTAGCGTGACCACGCCCAGGTCTTAAATATAGGAAAAGTATTTGGCCTCCGACTCTTTTGGCTACACGTGCCACGTTTTGACGCCTCCATTACGCTCGATGCAGCCTCCCTCGACGTCCATGTCTATCCGGCCGGCGCACTATTCGTGCTTTGGTGAGAGCAAAACGAGCACCCGTGCCGGTTACCCGCTGCTTACAATAAACTAATGAGTTAATTTACAAGTAGGCAAAAGCAATAATAGACGCCAATCCTTCCTCCGAGTCCGTTGGCTCAACTCGACCAACCAAACAAGTGAAACAACCGCCTTTTTAGTTGTTTCTTTCTCTCCACCCTCCACTCTCCCCCTGCCTGATCGGCCAAAAAGTGGATGCTCCAGCAAGGAGGGCGCCATCATCATGGTGAGGTCTCTCGACAGCTACTCCTCCATCAAGGATGTCACCTACAGGTTCGAATTCGATGCTTCGGTTGCTATTGTTCCCACTGGTTATGGTTCTTGGATCGACAAACTAGCAAATTCGGTTTTTGATCCTTTCTAGTTGTAGGATAGGTATTTCGCTGCACTTTTGTTGTAACCCTTTTCTTTTTCCTTTTGATGCGGTGTGCAGTTCTCCACCAGGGAGGAACTGCGTCTTGGTAATTTGATTTGGATGGAATCCAATTCCTAGGTCTGGCTGATGGAAATTTGGTCCTGAAGCATTTACTTTTGCCCAATCCTGGCTACTGCCGCCTTGCCAAGAACAAGGGCAAGTGTGATCAGAGACTACCCCAATTCTTAGTAAACGCAGCCAATTCTAGTACGTCTAACTGTTACAACTAACCAAAGTATTAGGGTCAATGAGAAATAGAACTCGAAAGAAATTAAGCTTCCTGTTGCGACGTAATTATTGTCGTGGTATAAAAAGGACCAGACAGTGAATAAGGTGGGAGACCCTTGGCTTCGGAGTGTGGGACCGAAGGGTCTCGAGTGTGGGAGTTCCGGACTAGAAATGCACTTGTGTCTATTGCCAGAAATTTTTCCTGTCCC
Organism: Phyllostachys edulis; assembly: GCA_036346405.1. Taxonomy (NCBI): domain Eukaryota; kingdom Viridiplantae; phylum Streptophyta; class Magnoliopsida; order Poales; family Poaceae; genus Phyllostachys; species Phyllostachys edulis. The sequence goes on along the minus strand of CM070545.1, from coordinate 39,679,442 downwards.
TTTTACATGGTGAAGGAAGAGGGCTATTTATAGCCTTTCCTGCCTGGTACATAAAATTACACTTATACCCCTAGGGAAGTACATTGAACGTAGGGGTAACAAGGGAGTTTCCCAGCCTAGACGTAGATCTTGGCGCACGGTAGTCCTCCTGGACCTGGCCTACCCGGGTCGTGGACTCGGTCTACCTCATTGCAGCCTCGTTGGTGGTGGCGAGGCCCTTGAAGCCTCCCGCCGGAGGGCATGCCGCCGGGGGTGTCTTTGCTCCTGCCTCTCTGGGACCTCGGGGATCCCTCCGGAGGCTTCGGGGACCCCTCGGAGCCTCCGGGGCACCTTCCTAGGTTGCCTCCGGGTTCTTCTTCGGAGCCTCCGGGAGTATCTCCGGGGCCCTCGGGGCCCGTCCAGAGGCCCTTCGTCGCGGTCTCCTGCGGGGCCCTTCGAAACGTCGCAGGTCCTTCTGGGGTGTCGCCTGTGCCGTGGGGCCGGTGGGCCGCCCCTACGATAAGCCCCTCGCGGTCGAGGTCCCGCCGCCATGGTCAAACCGCTGCCGTTCTCTGAAGGGTCGAGCACACCGCCCCTGGGCTTAGCGGCGTGATTTGGAAGTGTTGGCGAAGGTCTTCTTGTGCTGGTGGGATCTTCGATGTTCTGGGTTGTCGTGCGCCATAATGGCGCCGCTGGGTGCCTGTTGGGATTGCCCGCGGCGACTTCTCGGGTTCTGTGCGCCATAAATGATCAGCTGCGTACTGTTGGCAGGGTGCACGTGGCGGGTGCGCAGTGGACCAGAGCGCCTTGAATCCCACCCGTGAGTCTCGCCGGCCTATAAATATGTGGCACCCCCCCTGCAGAACCACCCTACCGTCATTTGTTCTCCCCTTCTTACTCCGTGTTTGCGCTGCTTTGTCCGCTGTGGCCTTGATCATGGCGAAGCGTGCTAGGGATGGTGTCGGGGAGGTGTCCTATACGAGCGAACTAGGAAGGTCTCTCGTAACCAACCTTGTGCTCGGCACCCTCGTTAATGAGGGCAAGCTGGAGAGCCTGGAGAAAGTCCGTGCGCCCGGAGCGGAGACTACCCCGACTCCCCGAGGCGATGAAGCGGTGGTCTTCGTCACGTTCTTCGACGCAGGCCTCCGCTTGCCATGCGTTGCCCTCGTCAAGGACGTGCTTTGGCTATACGGGGTGGAATTGGCGCAGCTGACGCCGAATTCCATCGTCAAGTTGGGGGTCTTCGAGTGGATGCCGCGTCGCGGTCTGAAGCGGAAGCGAGGGCGATCGCCTATCTACACGATGGTCGCTGCCAACCGAAGAAGAAAAAGAGAAGTGGCGAGACGTTGAACTTTGGCAGCATAAATTTCGAGCCGCGAGCCCGGTGCTCGATGTACCGCCACTCCGTGGCGCGGAACCGGCTGATCTGGCCGACGCGTCGATGGTTTTACCACAAGTCTCACCGAGGATGGTCTGCGATCCGGGGTGGGCGATAAGACTTGTCGCCAGATCCGGTCGATCCTACCGCGGGGAGGAGGCCCTTCTCCAGCTTTTGCTGGACGTGACGAAGCGGTTCTCCACTCGGGATCTGGTGGAAGAATTCTGCGCCTTCGGGATCTGGCCCTTGGCCTAGGACTGGAGCGTGGAGATCAGGGTGGCCAAGTCTTGGGCGGCCGACTCTGACCGTGAAGGGGCGCGAAGGTACGGATTCTTGCCCCGCGCCCCCGTTGCTTTCCCGTCCCGTACTGCCTTTTATTTTTCGCACGGCGCGTGACATTTGTGCTGGTGGCGTGCCTTCGCAGTTGTGCCCATCAACGAGGCGGCTCGCGGCGAGGTCTTCTTGGGCCGATATCTGCGTGAAGAGCATTCAAAACGCGTCACAGTGGTGCGTGACTGTCGGCTCAACCGGGCGTACGCTCCGTCCGTTCGCCTTTCCGAACGTCCGGACCCGGATGCCGGGAAGAGGAAGTGCGCACGAGCCACTGAGGCCAACGGGCCAGGTCCGATTGCCGCGGTGCCGCTGCGTGCCGCCGGTCCTTGTGAGGCGTCTGGCCCCTCCGAGGGTGCGAAAAGCGCAGACCGACCTGCCAAACGGCAGGCGGTGGTCCCAGAACCCGAGGGGTCCTCGAGCTCACGCAGCTTTTTGTCGGGCGAGCACAGTGGTTCGGCCGATGATGGCGCGTCGGAGGGTGCCGTGGGGCGCGCCGCGGCGGAGGTATCGAATGCGACGGGTGTAATCGACCTAACGAGCCTTGTCATTGGGGAGTTCTCTGGTGAAGAAACTCCGTCGCATCTATATGCCGCGGACTTAGAGGCGGCTCTGGGCACCCCGGTCACTCCGATGCGTGCTGACATTGTTACGGAGGAGCCTGTCGCCCCACGGTCGCCGCAAGGTATGAGCGCCAGTCCGTTTTCGTGATTGCTGCCGCATGCCTAACACTTGTGCGGCCGTGTAGGGGCGGGCGATGCTGAGCCGGTTGGCGAAGGAGAGCCCGCATGTGACGGGGGCGACGCATCGAAGGAGCCCACCACCGGTTCTGTGGGGTCCGGGGCTCCGCGGCCCGCGACTCCTGCAGCTGTGGCTGTGGACCGCGTGGACGCGGCCCCATTGTGTCGTGAAGACTTCGCTGTTAGTCCCGGCGTTGCGAAGGTATGCGAGGCGGTGGGGAACTTTGCTCACTCACCGCTCCTATCTGGCCTCTTCAAGAAGATGGCTATAAGGGACATGATCGAGAGCGTGGAGGCGAACGCCATGAAGGTTTGGCTCTTTCCCACAACTTCGGTGTTCTTTTATTGTTACCATGGGTCCATCACCGAGGCGTCATTTACGTGCAGACAATGATGCTCGCACGGGTGCTGGATGATGATGTCGCACGGTGCTTTGGCAAAATCCAGCGAGAGGTCGAAAAGGAGCACTCGAAGAACGAGGCCCTTAGCGGCAAGTGCGACTCCCTCGAGGTGAGGGTGAAGACTTTGGAGGAGCAAGTGTCGGGGCTCCGGTCCAAGCTCGAGGCCTCGCAGAAGGTGCGGGCGTTGATCGAGGAGGAAATGGCAGCGGAGCGCGAGTTGTCGGAGACTATGGGGGCTGCTACTTTCAAGTTGTTGGTGATGCTGGAAGATGCTGTGACGAAGCTTGGCGCAGTACCTTCCGCAAGGACTCACCGGCCTGCTGAGATGGACATCACTTTCGCGCGACTGAAAAACGTCGCAAGGGTGATCGTGCTCGCGCCCGCCAGACGGAGACCACCGCGCTGGCGCGCTTTGGCGAGACCACGCTTCTGGACAAGGCGGGGTGTGCGCATATAGACGCGCTTGCCACCCGCTCAGTTGCCGTGGCCATGGGCGAGGAGTCGGCGAGTGTGGAACGCCGGACGCGCAAGGCCAGCAAGGTCCTTCTAGAGGACTACTGGGCGTTGCGCGGACACGAAGATGCGACCAAGTCATTCCAAGATCTGCAGGCGAGGAAGGCTAAAGGGAAGTCTCCGGTGGCCGAGCAGGCTGAGGCTCACGAGGGCGGCAAGCGGGGGTCCCTCCGCGGTGACAAGGTGTGACCCTCCGCTTGCCCGGAGCGGCTCAAAACTCTCAGTGTAGCGTAGTGTTCAGAATTGTAGTTTGGCTGCTTCGGTTTCTGTTTGCTTTTTGGACTTTGGGGAGGCGAAAAACACTTTTTGTCGTGGCTTTTCCTCATGTAATGACCTGTTGGCGTTAAATGAAAAAACCTTTTGGTTTGGCCGCGTGGCTTTATCCCTTTGGGTTTGTTGTCTCAAGTCGCACGCTGTGGTGCATGCAGGGAGCGATGCTTGTTTAAGTGCGCGCGGGAGGGCCCTCGGCCGCCCATGGGGCGGCGGTTCGTGACTACCGCTGCCACGCGACCTCCGAAGGAGGAGCGCGAGGTTCTGCAGAAGTGGCCTTTGAGGATTTGTTACCGGAACGCCATCTGCCACGGCGCGAAGTGGCAGTGATGGAAGAAGGCCAATCCGAGCGGCTCCATGAAGACGTTCTTCCGCCTTCGAGCGCGGGAAGCCGTGAGAGTGCGAGAAGAGGTGCGGGCCTTCTGGGAGCGTCGGGGGACCGTCATCGCGAGTGGAGGACCACTGGTGCCCTCCGCGTCTGCAGAGTCTTCTACGAGCTTGTCGGACACTCCTGAGGATGTGGTTGTCTGCGGAGGCGATCTGTTGATCTAGTTCTTCTTTGGAGCGTCGGACGAGGAACCTGCTTCGCTGGGCGGCGACTGGAGGAGTGAGACTTCGCGTCAAGATGCTGCAGGTCTCGACGCACACTGAGATTGTGTGCGGGTAATTTGTGCTTATTGTTTTTTCGTGTAGTGCTCCCACTGTAACGTTATGAGATGTGTACTATGCTGAGCTTTTAATAAAAACGGTGTGATTGTATTGTGCCATCTTCGTTGTCTTGTCTAGGTAGATCTCGCCGTCCCCCTTCTTTTCTAGATAGCGCTCCGGGGAGCCTTAACATTTTTGATTTGGGGGAGGCGAAGCCTCGCGCCGTCCCCTATCTTTTTTAGATAGGGCTCCTGGGAGCCCTAACATTTTTGATTCGGGGGAGGCGAAGCCTCGCGCCGTCCCCCATCTTTTTTAGGTGGGGCTCCGGGGATGACATGCGCACGAGCTCCGGTAGCAGCAGCAGCGCGTCTAGCCAGAAGAACTACGTGATCAAGATCAACGCGCTGCAGCCATCATCAGATGATGATTCTGCTGTTGTTCCCTTCACCCTATGACGACGATACGAATTATTGCAGTGTGAATGGTGTTCGCAGAAAGCGAAAATACAGTGAAGAAACCACAGCGAAGATCGAACCATCTTGCTGTTTGCGGTACTTTTCATTTCCTCTGTGAATTGGTGGTAGTGTATACTGCGACATGGTCGTTGGATTTTGTTTCTGTTAATATTAGAAGATGGCAAAGTTTGCTGTACGTAAGTTGATGCCATAGCGCTTGTATTATGCCATGAAGTTCACCATGGTTGCAATTTTGAGTCATCTTGTTTGGTGTGGACATTCAGGTTAGAGTCTGTTTGGTGCTCCATAAATAAACATATATCATTATCTTTTTTCGACACTAAGTAGATAAGGTGAATAATAATTCCGCTTATCAATATGACTTCTTTTATGCAGCCAGCTCACTGGGAATTTGGAGTCGGGGGAACGGCATGAATTTATAGTCAGGGCTCCAGGTGAGTTCATACAAGTAGTGCCTCAGTTGGATGACATGGTGAAGATCACCATAAGAACCTAGAAACACCATCTTCTATTCCACAAAATTGGAGATGCAACAAGCAAAAGGGCAGCTCCTTTTCTAAGCAAATTGTAAAACTGAAAAATTTACTGCTCAAAGAATCATTATCATTGTCGTATACAAAGGAGCTCTTTAGCTGCAGCAGTACAAATGTCAGGTTTCCCTATTTGCTAAGAAACATACATACATCCAGAGAAAATTGAATAACATGTTGTAATAATCAAATCAAACAAAAAAGAATGTGAAAAACAGTGAATACAATTGTCATAGTGTACACTGGCATTCCGCTTTAAGTGGCTATTGAGTTGCCATTGGTGTATTCTGCAAGAAGTGTCTGAATAATATTAACGCTTGTCGAGGTCGGTGAAGTGGAACCTCATGCCCTGCACCTGCTATGGTGACGAGAGTTAGTCCTTTGTAAACTTGACTCCAACCTCCAACCTGCAACACCAGAGAATACTTAAGTTCAGATTGAAATGGTTCTTTCTGCTCCAGAATTTGCTCAATACAATGAATAACCAACCTTTCCATGGTCATACCAAGGGTACCAGTTGACCAGAGTTGGAAGCTTGAGAGCGTCTATTGAGTACCTCGTTGCAGTTACTGGAACTACAGCATCTGTATCCCCACTGTGAAAAAGTGATACATTGTCATTTGTGGCTTCAAATAGTTTCAGAGACTACTTCAGAATTGGATAATAACTAAGGAATTTTCATCCCTCTGATTTCCTTTCAGTGGGCGGTGGTCACAATGATTGGAGCAAAAATACCCATTTATATGAAAATCCAACAGCAATATAAAATGGTAAAAGATACTATAGTTAGTCCTATAGAGTGCCTAAATACAATTCCAGAACTCAGAATAGAGATGGGATCCATGTTCAACTGACAAAAACATACATCAGACATGCAAAAGAAAACTCAGTAAATGGCTGTCATCCAAAATATAGGAAATGTCCAAATGCATGAGTTCTAGCATTTACCTAAAAACCCATATCCTGATACCAGCTGCAATTAACTCTTGGTAAATAGGAAGCATAGATTTCGGGGAATCCGCCCAGTAGGATCCAACAATATCGCTGTAACAAATAGGGCAAATGAGTATACATATGCCTAAAAATGGAACATAAATTTAAAGGTATTTTTTTCAGCTACAATCATGAAAACCTGCAAGTTTTCCAAGGGTATTGAATTCCAGTAGTGTTAGCATGTAACGCCATCTGCACTTCTGGCCGATTGTAGTAAATATTTGCATATCTTTCAGTGCAAGGATCGTAGGCTCTCGACAACCAAGGCTGTGGATGGCAACATGACATTAGATATAGAAAACAATATGACAAAGGAATATCTTGTTATATACATATAGGCATTGAATCCAGGAAAAAAAACATTGCTAAGTAGATAAATGAGAATTGGAAAACAGAACAACCAGTTCTAACTTCTAAGGTCATGTGAAGTACAGTAGCAGTTCAGATATCTATCCGCTATAAAATGGGTGATACAATTATACCCACAGTTCAAGCAGTGCCAAATGCCACAGTTATGCGCTCTATGCAGAAACATATAAAACCAACAAATGGAATATAGTAATAAATAAATTGTAAACTTTCTTAACAGAGAATCCATTTATTTCATTCATTACCTTAATTGTTTTATTGATTTTCTGAAAAGTTGTTTTCTTTGTGCTTGACCGCAGCTGCTTTGCTCTTTGTTTCTTAACCACCACAGCTAAAGCCTAAAAGCTACCTTGAGAGTTGAGACTGAACTAGCTCCTCGTTCAATGTCCTCTAAAAACAAAAATAGCTCCTCGTTCAATGTGTTTAAAATAGCAAACCAATTAGGATGACAATATCAATTCAGTCAATCTATCTAATCTGATTAATGTCATTTGGATCTAAATGGAGATATGATAACGCATTATGTCTGATACTTTAGCAGATCTATGAATGATGCCTGTCATTTAACAGCATTTGATGATTGACAGTGCACTGCTGTCTTCTGGTATATCTTACGAATGATGCCTTGATGTAAGAACAGAACTATATCTATGAAGCAAAATTGGAACAAGATCACTTATGAAAAGTTAAAAAAAAAAAAACTCACATAGCGTCCTCCCAAGCCAAGTTTGAGGGAGGCTGTGTTATTGCAGGGCTTTGTATACAGACTATAAGGATCAATATTGCCGCCTTCGGAACTAGCTAGGTTCAGGTTCTTGACACATTCAGGAGAAGGGTGCTCTGAGGAATCAAGCACGCATGTCGCCTTCAAGTTGTGATAAGTGCTGTCAGAGATCAGACCATGAGTCCACCAGTACTCAAATGTACCAAGATAGTCATGGTAGTCATCAGTAACCGCGTTCCCCACCTTAATTATCAAGAATCGGAAAAAAAATCAGAAACTATCATGCACATACTAAAACTAGTACAAGCAACACATGGATTTCAATGATATACCAAGAATCCTTTGAGATTAATTGTGGGGTTCTGAAAGCCCTTGTTCTTTTCGTAAATGAGCTGGGCTAATTGGGGAACATAGTGCCCTGCAAATACCAAAGACCAAACAGCCCATTCAGATTAAGTCTTCCATCCAACAAAGAGCCTGAACTGAAAATTCAGAACTTATCACATACAAAGTTTACCTGCGTAGCTCTCTCCAGCAATGTAAAACTCCCTGTACTTGTACTGTGGGAATCTCTCCAACCAGTTCAACAGAAAAGCATAGGCATCCAGTGCTACAAGACAAAAACAAGTGACAAGACGTTGGTAGCTGAGTCATGATTAATCACAGGACAGTGGGCAACTCGCATAAGATTGGCCATGAATCAGTTACCTGTCCTCGCATCTCCTGCGGTGTACAGATCCAACGTCGTGTTGGAGTACGAGAACCCCACGCCGGCCGGCGACTCCAAGAACAGCAAATTGGCCGCTGCAATCACCAGCAAACACACCCGAAATAAATCAGCTACTCCCCACAATTACATTGGAGCATCTCCTGCTGTTTAATGGAGCTCAAGAACACACGTCGCAGATTACACACCCTTGTTCCAAGAATTGGGGTTCAGGTACAGCGCCTTTCCGTCCGGCCTGATCCGGAAGGGGCCAACTTCCTCCGACGCGCCGTACCCGACCGACGAGCACCCGGGCCCGCCGTTGAGCCACAGGACGAGCGGCGCGATGGGCCCGGCCGCCGGCACCGCCTCCACGAGCCAGTAGAAGAGCGCGCGGCCGCGCGCCTGGTTGACCGTGACGTAGCCGGAGTACTGCGAGAACCCCACATTGGCCGGCTGCCCGGGAGCTCCCGGATCCAGTCGCTCTCCTGGTAGGCCAAGGCCGCAGCCGCCACTCCCACTAACACTAGCAGCACCAAAGCTGCGACCTTGTGAGCCATTGGGAACAGGGCAAGCTCCAATGGCCGGACTAGTAGCCCCAAGATCTTTAAAACACTGGGAGCCGAAGCAGTGGGGCTGACTGACACCTGAGCTTGCACTTGCTAAGTACGCAACACTGTTGCTGCTGACGAAAAGAGCGCGAAATTCAGGACCACCAAGAAGGCCGGGTTGCTTGCATGGATTTCAGCGGGGATGATTAATTTGTAATCCTTACGCCACCCTCCGCCTCTCTCATTGACCAAAGACAGCTCAAGAACTCAACCCGGGTTCCCTCGAAAACGCTAAAGAAATAGAACGGCGGAGGCAGCCAACCTCATTCCATTCTGACCAGCGCCGGACAAAGGTGGTGGGTGTGGAAAAGTACAAGCAAAATGTGCCGAGGTTTCCCTTCCCTTCGCGCTGCGATGATTGATTAGGAGTAGCAGTACAGCTCAGGGACAGAGAAAAGGCGGATCAGATCGCGTACCGGCCGAAGGAAGGATCGCAAGATTGCCAAGATTAGGTGCGCGCTGTGTGCTACAGATCGGGCATTGCTGCTAGTGGGGGTGTCGGGAATAGTATAGTCAAGTGGCGGTGGTGGCGGCGGCGAGTGCGTGTGAACGGAGGTAGAAGAAGCTGAAATGGGCACATGGGATTGGAGGGAAACGTGGGTGGCGCTAGTGGCGGGAGGTGGCGCGCGGCAGCAATAATAATTCGCGGACAACACTGCCGCAGCAGCGGCGCCCGCGTCCGTCGCGCTCGTGCACGCGTGAGAAAAAGGGCAAAGGCACGCGGGCGGGCTAGCTGCAGGGAAACGTGAGTGTTAGAAAACCCTGCGTCCATGCTTTTATCCGCTCCGAAGAATATATAAAAGAGAACACCTTAATCATTGTATTGCCATTTACAGAAGATCAATAAAGAGAAACAAGAAGTTCTATCGTATTTCTGTGTTTAATCTACTATTTCCACCAATCTCCACGAGACAACTTGTAGTCGTCGGCACAATGCCGATCGGATGATTGATTAAAAAGAGAGATTGTTGATTGCACTATAGATTGCATGAACACAGAAAAAGAAAAAGAAAGAAAAAAAAAAAATGCGCGCCGCTGCGATGCATCATAAGTCGTTATGCATCCACGTGCACACATCCCACGTCGCCTGCATGCCGCCGTACCACCACACCGCCCAAAGTCACAGAACTCGGCGCTTACCCAGCATACGGAACCCATGGCGAGCCACGCCGCCCGGCAAGAAAAAAATGGCGTCGAAGTCGCCGGCCTATAGCACGCCAAGACGGCTCTGCATCGACGCGCCACACGGCCGTCGCAATGACCCGCGTGCGTTCGCATGGAAGCGTTACCGATGAAGAAAAAAAAAAAAAAATGGCGCCAGCCCGCCGCACAGTCTTTACCGCCGCCCGACCTCCACGCCACCCCGCCGGTCCCTCGTTCTGCCGTCTGGCCGCCACGCCGCCCACACGATGCGCCTACATGCCACCGACCAAGCGATCCAACCAAGACGCCACCGGCCATGTCTTGCCGCACCGAGCCTCCATGGCGGTCACGAGCAATGTCGCGCGCCATCGAGCCCATGCAGCACCGACCGCCGCCACGTGCACCGTCCATGGCCTACAGTCGCTTTGCACCGCGTCAGCCACCTCGCGCCATGGAAGGCCTCACGTGTCGCCGTTGGCCCGTCCTCCGCATCAAGCGTCACCACGGCTTGGACCTCCCCGCAGAGGCGCCGAGCCACCGCCCAGGCCGCCAGAGCCACACCAAGACGCATCGCTCGCCGCCGCCGCTTCTTGTGCCGGCGCCGCCATATGGGAACAGGGCAGGGAAACCCTACCCCTCCCGTGCGTTTTGAGTCTTTTGACTCAGTCGGTTTGGGCCGGTATGGGGCATGGCCTAAAGAAAAAAGGGTCCCGACCCAGGAGTATTCTGAAAAGAAAAAAAAATCGGGAGAAAATGGAAATCCGAAAATTTTGCAAAAGGGCCCTTGGGATTATGAAAATTATGAGGATAAGGAAATTTTACGGATAACCCCTTAGAAATTCAAAAAATATGCGAAAAATTTTCTCAGAATTAAAAATTAGCAGTTTAGCCCCTGAAAATTGTAGAATTCACTGAAAATTCTTTTTCCAACAAAAAAGGGCCCTTAGGAATTCAAACTTTGTGTCATTTTGAATTTTTGAAGCATGTTTAACTTTGTTATTATTATTTCTATGCAATTTATATATTGTATATATTATTTTAATTATCTGTGATTATTATATTGCTTTTAATCACTGAAAATAGCAGTAAATCGTGAAAATACATAGAAAAATACGAGATTACGAACCGGGAGTTCGAAGAGCATTATGAGAATTTTGCAACCATTTTATGTAAATTACCAACAGTAATCTTATGAACTCTTTGCATGACTATGAAGATGACTGGCATCATGAACCAGGAGTTCGAAGAGCTGGCCTCAGCATAGTCAGAATTTATACCAGTCTTCAACTCTGTGGTAAGGTAATCACGGATGAGTAGAAGATTGAGAATACTCTCTCTACCTTTCACCCGAATGCGATGCAATCCGCACACAACTATCGTTATGATGACTACAAGGAGTATGCAGAATGGATTGACATCATGTAAGTTGTGGAAGCTCAAGATGATGTTCTAAGAAAGAACTACATCTCACAGCCGCCTAGTAGCAATGTTGGCCATAAAGGCAATGCTAGAAGCTATAAGGTGAGGAAGCCTCTCACAAAGGAAAGGAGCAAGAAGGGTAAGATCTTGGGTCGCACGATATTGATACTTTCCAGTCTAAGAAGAAGGGCAAATGACAGCATGAGGCACACCTTGCCATTGTAGGCATGGAGGATCCACACCCATTAGTTGCACTCATGGATGTGAACAGCCCAGTAGCAGCCCCCATCATCCCTCCTTTGGACATCGTAGCGGCCGCAGCCGTAGTTGCCCAACAGGAGAAGATCGCCATGGAGCAAATTGAGGCAGAAGTTTATGAATACTTCGCTGATTCGGTCTAGTGCATGCATTGTATTTGGATCTTTTATAGTAACTTGCAGTTTGTAATTGAAGCAGAATATTGAATTATTTTATTCTGTGAATAATAGTTGTAAGCTCTAGGAGAGCAAAGCATTAAATTCTTATGATAAGTCCTGCAAGGCTTTTTTCCCGTATTATAATAGCAAGTTATGTTCTGGTATCTGAAGTATCAGAATGCGTGTGGTGCCCTATGGAGGAAGCATGCTTAGCAGATAGCGGCACAACGAATACCGCCTTGAGAGAGATTGAATTCTTTCAGTTGACCAGCTAGAATGCTAGTAGTCTTACGACAATCGCGGGCAGTAATACTTGTATAATAGGCTCAGGAAGGGCCATAATTATACTCCCGATGGGTACAACTTTGGTCATTAAAGAAGCCTTGTCGTACCCAGAATCGACTAGAACTCTCAAAGATATTCGCGCTAACGGTTTCCACGTAGAGACTGAAAAAGAGTATGGTAAGTAATACCTGCTCATTACAAAGTGTGAAGAAAGTGAAAAAGAGTATTAGAATGACTTCCTTATAAGAAACTGGGCTATACTACACTAATATTAAGGCACCTGCAGCCTATACTGTCCTGAAAACCGTATTTAGAAGCTTTGAACTTTTATGTCTCTAGCGTGATAGATTAGGCCACTCAGGTCTTAAGATGATGAGAAATATAATTAATAATTCACAGAGACATAATGTCAATGTAAAGAATTTTGCAAATCAGGAAGATTTTGTGTGCCCTGCATATGCCACCGGGAAATTAATTACTAGACTTTCTGCTCTGAAAGCGAAGGATAAAGTCCCTGCATTCCTAGACCGTATAGAAAGTCATTGTACAGACTTAAGCAATCAGACAGGATGCGGTATAATCACTTGAAACGACTTTCTATGCAAGAAAGGCTACATGAACAATGAGAATTATCCCTGTGTATTTATACGACGATCCCAGAATGGATTTCGTATAAACTCAGTGTATGTACATGATCTGAATATCATCGGAACCCTAGAAGGTATTAAGAAAACAAGCTCTTACCTGAAGTCGGAGTTCGAAATAAAAGATTTGGGTAAAACCATATATTCCCTAGGCTTGCAGCTTGAGTATGCCCCTGAAGGGATATTAGTGCATCAGTCAACCTATACTCAAAAGGTGTTAGAAATGTTCGGCTTTGAAAAGGCATACGTATTGAAAGTGCCAATGGTCGAGAGATCTTTGCAGCAAGACAAAGACCCGTACAGATCTAGAGAAGAGGGGGAGGAAGTCCTGGGAACAGAATTCCCGTACTTAAGTGCAATAGGAGCACTCATGCATTGAGCAAACTATACTAGATCGGACATTGCATTTGCCGTGAACTTGTTAGCAAGGTATAGTGCAGAACCTACCAAAGGCATTGACAGGGAATAAAGGACATCTTATGATACCTCCAATGAAGTAAAGACCTTGGTCTGTTCTACAAACAGAACCAGGACTTGTCTATGAATGGTTATGCAGATGCAGGGTACCTGTCGCACCCGCATACAGCCAAGCCGCAAACATGTTATGTATTCCTATGTGGTGGAATTGCAATATCATATAAATCGTCTAAGCAAAGTCCTATATCGACTTCGACGAACCACTCGGAAATAATAGCAATGTATGAGGCCTCACGAGAATGTGCTTGGCTTTGCACAAGTGCAGATGGGTTATGTGAAGAGTCAACTCATAAAGCATATCAACCCCAAGTTCTTCTATGCTCTTGAATTGAAAAAGATGGACGAAATTAAAGTATTGCATACTAAGTCATGTGAAAATCTTGCAGATTTATTCACTTAGTCACTTCCAGCGTCTAGCTTTGAAAGATGCATACATGGAATTGGGATGATAAGACTTAGAGAAGTGCAGAATTCAAGGGGAGAATCTTCACAAACTCATTATTAAAGCTTGATCACGAAGATCGAGTACCCAAAGAATAAATCCTGGAGATTAAATGAAATTGGGCGGATTGTACTCTTTTTCCCTTGACGAGTTTTCCTAAAGTTTCTTGGCTAAGGTTTTTAATGAGGCAATTCATGCAGCACAACAGAACGTGTATCATGTACTCTTTCTCCAACAATTTTTTCCATTGGGTTTTTGTGGAGTTTTGACGAGACATGAATATGACGGATGAGTGCCCAAGGGGGAGTGTTAGGAAATCCTAGGCCCGTGCCTTGCAGGCCTGGCCCATGATGGGCTCCTCATCCACCCTGAAGACTATATAAAGGAGGGGACCCCAACCATTGTATTACTGTTTACAGAAGAGCAATAAAGATAAGCAAGAAGTCCCCTTATATCTCTGTGTTTAATCTACTATTCTGTATTGTTTGTTCTTGCATTGTTCTAAGCGATTCTACGCTTGTCTAAGAGGTGATCGTTAGGACTGGACTCGCTAGCAATGGTTCCTCAATAGTGAGATCGTGAGGCGTGTGAGTGGTTTGTTGATTCTGAGGTGCTCAATAGCGCAAGGATATACTGGTTGATGCAAGAGCATTTGCCTACGGAAGAAATAGAAATTTTACAGGACATTCTCCTACTAAGTATACAATATTAGTATAAATTAAATCTGATTATTGATTTGTTAAAGATATAATATATTTTTCTTTGTATTTATAAGTTTATTCGTGAGGGTATTATAGACTTTTTCAACTAGGGATGGAAATATTATTTTTGTATCATGCAATCCCACATGAGCAATTACAACTATATCATATCGAGATACTACTACCTATACTATTAGATGTAATATAACTAAATTATTAGATAAAAAAATAAACGACTCATATTGAATCGAGTGAACGGTGAAAGAGCTCAAAAGAAAAAGGAGAGGTGAGAATGAAAAACTCTTGGTGGTGTAATGTAAGCAAGGCTTTGGAGACTGTGATAATGACGAGGAGCAGCAGTCTCCCAAAAAGAATGATATACTAGTGACAACCGCATCATTACATCACGCAGAAGGCAAGAGATTGTTTGTGGGGAGCCCCACATTACATATTTAGACAGTTCAGTTTTAAACTCTTATCCCCTTCTCTTTTTGAGCTCCCTATCTATCTTACGTTAGGGTTGCAAGCTACACCGCCCAACGAACTCATTTGCGCGCAGGCGCTATGTAGGCTTGTCACGTGTTGACGAGCCAGATAGTGTCGACAGCAGATAGCACACCAACATGCTGCGACGTTGAGGGGAAAAAAAGCGTAGAAAATTTTGTCATAAACAATTCTAAGAAATTCTCGTGTTCCAAATGGAGTTAATAACAATTCCAACGCAGTGAGTAGAAGATCTGGAATGTTACTAAACGTTTTGCGGTAGAACTCCGAAAGACCACTAGTATACTCGGGAGGGGGTTGATATTTTACTCTCTCCTTAGATGTATATTTATGTTTTACTCTTATTTCCGATGTAATTGATTTTTTACTCTCCACTTATTCTGTTTCCTGGTTAAATACCATCTTTTATTATTTTATTAATATTCGTATGTTTTCCCCATTTTGACCATACAAAAATACAATTTTGCTCCTTCCGTGCGCATCTCCTCCACATTCCATTCCATTCCTCCTCCCTCCCATTCCGCTTGTGGCGGCTTCCTTCCTGCTCCTCCTCCTCCACGGAGGTGCCTCCCCAGCGGCCCTTTGCCTCGTCGCCTCCCGCTTTGCCCCTTCCTCCCGACGCCTCCCCTACACCTCCGTCCTCTGGTCCTGCGTGCCCCCACTCCCCGCCATCTCGTCCTCCCCGGTCCCCTCCCTCTGTGCCTCCCGCTGGATCATCTTCTCTATGTTGCCCCACCACCGCCTGATGCACGCCGTCCCTGGGTGACAGCTCCTCGCCGTCGCCGACGAGGCAACCCCACCTGATTGGTCCCACTGTGCCCCACTGTGCTCACCCTCGCAGACCAGGCTCGCCTCAGCTTTCGCTCTGTTTGCATCAGTGCGATCGAACCGGCATCAAGAAGCAAACAGAGACCATGGCGCCGCAGAGAGGAGGGGGACGACGATGGAGGCGTCCTCCTAGGTAGCGACGACGAGAGGCGGCGCAGATACAGGGACGAGGTGTTGGCGGCGGCTAGGAGGATCTAAGGAGGAAGGAGAGAGAAAGGAGGACCCACTACGTCCTTGCTGTCGCCAGCCCCCTCCCCCCAGTGGCGTGCGCGGCCGCAACTCTCCGGAGGACATTGCCGCCAACCTGGCCTGGCCCGAGTCGTCTTCTCCGACATCGCTGTTGTAAGATCGAGGAGGCCGACTAGAGGGGGGGGGGGTGAATAGGCGGCTTTTAAAATCTTTTAGCTAAAACCGAGTTTTATGCGGAATTGTAAATCAATTCGGTTTTGCTCAATTGAAACCTAAATCAATTAGTCTTGACTAAGTGCACCAACAATATAAGACTATTTATAATGATAGCAAACATACAAAGACATGTAAGTAATTTAATTCTAGGAATGTAAATTGCATAAAGTAAAACACAAAAGAACAAACCACAATGATACAGTGATGTTTTACCGTGGTGTTCAGAGGCTTGCCGGTCTCCTCTAATCCACGTTGAGATAAACCCAACCGAATTGGTTTAGCTCCACAAATTGAGCTAAACACCTCCGAGGTAAGTCCAACCAAATTGGACCGGCTCACAACTCGAACCAATACCTTGATCCACTCGGGGTTGCTCTTCCTCCACTCTGGAGATGGCGAGTACCAAACCACTCACAAACGCTCAGGTCTTCTCACAATCTTCTTTGATAATATCACCGACACAAACTTCTCCAAGTCATCTAGGTGTCGGCAAATACCAAGAGTAACAAGTCGAAGACGCTCACTTAAACAAATCAAGTGTCTAAACTCAAGTGGATACACAATCTACTACCTAATACAACACATGCACTTAGGGTTTGCTCTCTAAGCTCACTAAGTGCAATACATGCACATAAAAGATGAGAAGGCTTGCTCTTTGCTCAAGGGAATGGGAATAACACCAACAACAACAATTCCCACAACTAGCCACAAGGGTTATTTATACCAACACAAGAAAAAATAGCCGTTGGAGGAGAATCTTCAGAAAAACAGGGAAAACCGGTCTGACCACCAACTAATGGCTGGTCGAACCGCTCTAGCTCCAACGGCTATAAAACTAGCCATTGGACTCACTTCCGGGTCGACCTTTCTCACAAGGGCCGGTTAGACCGGACCCAGCCGGCCAGACCGCCATAGGGGCGGTCAGACCGCTCAATAGAGACAACCCCAAAAACCAGAAAAAAAACATATCTTATGGAAAAGACGAACCCCCAACTAAATATTAGTATTACCGTCTTACGGTAGTACCACAGAAGAAATGCGGTCATACCGTTTTTGGGAACAAGAGAAACTCCCAAAAACATGCACTATGTAAATAACATACCGCACTTAGACAAATGGGCATACCACTGACCAGCCAGTTGGACCGGCCAACACATGACGGTCAGACCGATACCCTACCGGTCAGATCGACGGATATGGGCGGTCAGACCGCCCACTGCCAACAAGGCTGAAAAGCAGGTTACACACCTCGCTTCAACTCAATTTGCAAAACAGATTTGCCAATTCATGCAAGATGCACACAAGGGATGAATGCGATATTCTCAACAAGTTTCAAACACATTTGCCGACTTTTAGAGTCAACGCCACAAGGAATTTGGTACATGAACTTAAACCATTTGCAAAATACATTCGTAAACTAAAGTCACATGCTATAAGGATTATGCATGAGCCGCGACCATTTGCAAATATCGGTAATATGCCAACGAGAGCTAGAGCAAGCCAACACGAGCTATCAACACACGACACACTCAATCTACTAGTCAAGACCCCTCTTAATAGTATGACAACATATACTAGCAATCCGGTCTTCCAACCAAATACCAAACTAGTAAAAGACTAGGAACACATCCTTAGCCCTAGTTAGTCATACCTTTGCCTTGCACATTCACTTGAAGCTTGATGACGCACATCTTTACTTCAAGTCTGGATCCTTGTCTTGGTATACATCAACCCATGATGCATCCTTCATTTGATCTCCATCAATACATGATGGATCTTCTCACAATTTGATGATCAACTTATGATCATCTCCTCTTCGGGATTTTGATGTGCATTAACACATGATGCACCCCCTTCTTGAAACTTGACTTAATACATTCAACTCATGATGTCATCTAAAGTCTTTATCATCGTGGAACATAACCTATTTACTCAACTCATGAAAAATATTAGTCCCACAACATGATTGTCATTAATTACCACACCATACCATTAACTTACAATGGTGGGTCAAGGTACTTCAATTTTTTCCCCTTTGGTAATTGATGACAATCATCATAATTGTAAATAATTGAATATAAAGTCATATGAGTATATATGAACTACACAAGTTTTATATACTCAATGGATATGTTTCAAAGTAGAGATCCTTAATTTAAGTGGATAAAGAAACATGGATCAATACAAATGAAACCACAAAACATAGAGTGAACTCCTCCTAAATATGTGCATATATGAATGTGTAATAAAAACATATGCACACATTCAAGTTAAACTTTTAGTGGAGTTCAACCTATATTTTGGATCCGAGGAATATAACAAGATATAAGAATATGATGTCGAGTGCATACCTCCATGCAGTAACGGAGCTTCACACAAATTATAGAGGGGGTTGGCCTTGTGGATTGCAAAGCAAATATGATGGCCCACCAGCTCAGGCGTTCAGAACCAGCGACCCGCCCAAGAGGCCCAGGCCCAGCCTATACACATCGGCCGAAGCCCCCTTATGGATCGACACCACAAGCACCAAGGCCGTCGGTGAACAAGTTGGGGGCAGAGGTCCGACATCGCGAGCGCCATGGCCTCACCGCGAGCGTGACGGCGGATAGGTTGTGCATACATTGTGTTCAAATTTTTTCTCTCCAAAAAACTGGGGGGCAACGGCCCACGTTGGCCCTCACTATGCTTCGTCCTTGCCTCCATGATTTTCACGTTTTTATCCAACTGAGAATAAACGATAGGTACAACAATAGAAGTGTTAGTATCACATATAGATTTGTCATTAATAACAAAAAATACTCCATTAACTCATAATGGCGAGTTTAGATTCTTCAACCACCCCGGACGCGCTCCTCGCCGACCTCTCCGCCCACAACCCTGTCCACGCCATCGTCTACTGCCTCGCCAGATCTATCCAGTGAGTTGACCGCCCTCCCCCTCGGCCTCGACTGCGACCGCGCATCGTCTTCCTCTTCCCCAACATGATGGCAGTGCACCTCTAATGGCCACGACGGGGTCCTCTCCACGAAGGGCACGACGGCAACCACTCAGTGTCTTAGATTTGGCAACATCCAATGATTGTTTTGGATTTTTGTACTTGAACTGGGTGGTCTGTAAGCTTGTTGTTCTCTGAATTGTTCTGATGGCCAAGAACCTGACCAAAATTGTGAATTGAATTAATGTGCTGATGGCCAAGATTGTTCTCTGTATGCTTGTTGTTCTTTGTATTTCAATTATGAACTGAATGTATGTGCTTGAAGAATTGTTGTATGTAAGAATTGTTTATTGAATCGTGTGGTTTTCTTGGATGTACTCTCTCCGTTCTTAAACATATGACATTTGACCAAGCGTGCAATTAAACTTATCTAACTTTGACTAATAATATATGAAAAACTATTTAGATTGATCATGAGTGAATAGTATCATTAGATTTGTCATGATAAATATTTTCATAACATAATAATTTTGTAATTTTTTACTAATAAAATCATATGAAAAGTAATGGTCAAAGTTATATATGTTTGACTGCAGCTTGGTCAAACGTCATGTATTTAAGAACGGGGGAGTAAAAGGCAAGAAACATGTGTGATTTGTACATGAGTAGCGTCGACAAGGCTGGTCCAGCGGCCGGAGATGCACCAGCAGCGCGGCGGCAATGACGACGGCAAAGACGGTGATGACAGCGGTGAGGAAGACAATGACAACAACAGCTCACGCTAAACAACATCGAGGGTAACAAGGTCATTTCGTGTGGCCAAAACTGAAAAAACCGCCGGATATTAATAAAATAATCAAAACAGGGTAAATAATCAAACAACAGATTAAGAGGACAGTAAAATATCAATTACATTGGGAAAGAACGTAAAATCTAAAAACGCATCTAAGCGGATGGTAAATAATCGATTCCCCTACTCGGGATGTCTTGAGCACGCATGCTCCGTGCTGTAGCATCAGTGACAAAATTTGCAGAACCTCCTCCTTAGTTTCACTTATGTTACATTCTGCGACCTTGCTAGCTGGTAAGAAACGAACTAACTACTGGAAGTCTGGAACTGCCTCTAATATGAGGTACTGTCTGATGCTCCCAATACAGCACCAAAAACAGCTGCACTGAAAAGGCAATTAACTTGCCATTTCCGATTCAGGCTCGATGGCAGAACGCAGTCCCTGGCGAACCATCATCTGCGCGTAGAACTCGGCATGCTCCTGTTCAGGCATCAAAGTAGCCCAAAAAAGTTAATATCAGTAATGGCTTGATCAAAGCTTAAAGCTGTAGTAGGCTAGTAGCTTATGTGTTGCCTCCAACTGAAGTTTGAAATGGAAAATACGTGCGCCGACCGCCGAGCTATTCAAACTAAAGCAGGAGGATGTGAGGAGCTGAGACCGGAGAGAGGGTACCCTACCTTAACGGTGACAATGACAAGCGCGGCGCCTTTCTGTCGAGACTTGTGGAAGAGCTCCCGCGCCGCTTCAGCGGTTATGGAGGGCACTACCTGCGGCAGGGCCTTCTCCACAAGCTTCTCGGTGTGGTGTGGCGGGCGTCGTCTACGAGCAGAACTTTGTAGCTGTCGCCACTTCCAGAGCCCCTCCCTCCTTGCCTCCTGCATGCGTACGTGCAAAACGAAATGTAAGCACGCAGAAAGATCTCAGAATGCAAAGCTTATCTTACGATTGCTATCGCATGGCGAAACAAAATGCTGATTTGATTCAGTGCGAGAGAGGATTAATTCTTTCTTTCCCATGACATCACCGAAAGCAAATTAAAGGCTAGCTAGGGAGCGGCACCTTCTTGTGTCACGGGAAGCGTGTCGAGCTGAGACTGGTCGAAGGCCGGCCGCTCCAGCACCGCGCTCGCGCGCGCCACGGCTGCCACTGCCTTCCCCCGCTGCGGCTGAGCTCGCCGGTTCACGGAGACGTTCGAGGGGAGCGCTGTGGATGCGGTGCTCGGGAAGGTGAGCGCGGTGCACGCCGCTGCTCTGCTGCTGATAGCCATGGCGGGCGTCAGAACAAGATATCCTGGCGTCTGGCAGCGACAAGGCTTTTCGTGTCAGGTTCAGGCAATGGATGCATTGCAATGGAAGCAGAGAGCGTGTGACGATGGTAGGATTTATTCAGGGTTGAACGAAGAAAGTGCCAAAAGAAAATGTCAGGATTGCGACATCAGGTCGAATGTTTGAGAAAAATTGCCAATTTGTGAACCTGTGGCTAGCATTACAGATCTGGCGAAATGGGAGGTTCGCTTCTTGAAGTCTTGCTCTTCGTGCTGCATTCTTCCTCTTTCGAGCCATACGGAGCACAAATAATCAAAAGGCAACCACAAGAGCAATGCGATCAGAGCTAAGAGTCCAATCAAAAGCAGAAATAGACAAACAACTAGTATTACAACTGTACAAATTACCAACGCGCATCTAGAACAGTCTGAACGGCCCCCCCGTTCGCCACGATTATGAGTTCTCACACACCACATTGGCGGGCTACGACCAGATCTTAGGACTTGATGAATTTTGGGTCTTGGAATGTTCCAGGAACAATACATACCAAACGCCGGTAAGGATCCAGAACCAAGCTGTTACAATCCCACTTGATTGAACACAAATTGACACCAAAACAAGAGCATGATTGCCAATCCAAACACCGAATACAAGCACGCACTGGGAGATACAATCTGGGGAGAATTGGATGGAGGAACTAGCAATTAGACTGGGAATCAGAACACTGGGAATACAAACATCGACACAGGGAAGTAGAATAACTGAGACTGGGAATAAGAGCGAGAGTTTGGGGAAGGAGCAGACTGGGAGGAGGAAGAAGCAGTCAGTGGTTTGTTCAATGTTCTTTGATATCCCCTCGGGTTGCTGTTGATTGCTTCCTTGTCCTCCCAACTTGGTTCCCCTCTCACTTGCCTCCTGGGCCCACGGCCCACGTCCGAAGCCTTCCCCGCGCTAGGCCGGTCCGTGACATTCCTCCCACCTTGAGATGCGGCTTGATCCCAAGCCGCTGCCATATAAGCCGCTGGAATCCCAAGGAACAGTCTGCTGAGCAAATGGATGCCCCTCCTCCTCAGCCACAGCTTTCTTGCTACTCTGCAGTACAGCTTGTGCTGCAATTCTGAAGCATTTGAGTTAATCCCAAGAACTTGAACAACCTGCCAACCAAGGTGTAGGGCTCCTTTCATCTTGCATTTTGCTAGGAACCATAGCTCTATCTTGGAAACTGTCGACAGTCTTAGGAGACCATATGGAATGAATTGCAGTGACTTCACATTGCTGTGTCAACCTATATGGCTCTATTATCATTTCCATAATTTTGTTTCCAGCCATTCTTGGTTTCCTTAGTACAATTTCTGTTACCAAGCTTGTGGGGTTACAGTTAGAACATGTATCTAACCTTTTCTTTTCCAGGATATCATCTATCACTCTGAACAAAGTTTTTGTTAATTCACCTTTGATGGAATTCAGCACCAGATTTCCTTCCCCCGCCTTGCCATTTTTGTACTGTAAGGAGGGCTCCGCAATCAACACAGTTAACCAAGGCATAGATGCTCCTTCTGTTACAGCTTGAATAATAACCCAAAGCAATTCCTGCGGCAATAACTTCATCACCTTCAGTTCAACCTCAGAAAGCCTTGTCATCTTTGTTTTGAATCTTGACAAGGTAAAACTAAAACTCTATTGCACTTCTAAGAGGCGGTGCCCATGGCTTCAGCTCAATCAATACTATCGACAACACTGCCATATGTTCGAGCAACTTCCCCGCAATCAATCTTGTCAACAAGACCGCCATATTGTCATGGATTATAATCTAACCAATATTATCATTAGGGAATGGTCATAGTGGAAACCACATCCATGCTCTTTTGCTGCACATATTTTTCTTGTATGTGCAAGGACCATGTGCCATATACCCACTAAAGCCCCACAATATTGTGGCATAATAAATTCTTGGTAGACTTCAAGGAGCTCATCTAGCTGCTCACCCCCAGGTCGTTTGTGGAATTAGAAGGTAGCGACAATCGAGATTAAAACCACCACGCTTCAGCTGCACTACCATTTTGTTCATAGAGATAGGCTTTATCCAGTCAATCATTTCCACATTGCCAACACCACCACATTGCAAGTATTTTCAGAGTTTCCCATTACAAGGCAGAACACCACAAAAGCAGGGCTTATACTTCACAGTAGGATCAAATAAGTGCACCATTTTTGTTTCTGTTGTAGCAAGAGCTGACTTCCTTGACTTGACTCGCATCCACCCAACACCCAACTTAGGCTCAACAATACTTCTATGGGAAGATGGCTAGGAGGTCAGCACCTTTGGAGATAGCACAACTTGATTTATGAGAGGCTCAGGTGGTGGCCAATGTTGCTTGTGCTGCATTCTGGCTCGATAGCAGAGGAGAGATGGCCATGGTGTCAGACATAGCTGAGCTCCTACACCCACGATCTCCACTAGCATAGGCGGTGGCCACGGTTGTCTCTTGACCCACTTCATAGGAGGTGACCACAGCACCACAACACTCTTGTTAGATATTCCGTCGAGTGCCTTTTGTGCTCCAATGTTTGTGCTGTCCATAGTAAAGTGGAAGGCATGCACTGATGTTTCTAGTGTATAGGAAATGTCAGCGATGTTACCATTTGTGTTGGTGATGAAGCTACAAACGTCAAACACCATAGTGAAGGGCGTCGCGATGATATGTGGTGTTGGCTACCGGCACTCGCCCACTGGCAGGTTGGCAGGTAGCATCGATGGCGCTCTCGAGAGACAGAAGGACATAGGAGTCAAGGCAGCAGTTGCAACGGCCCTCGGCGGAGACTTCACGTTCCAAACCACCAAGACCAGCCATCAGAACGGCTTCTTTGGAGATAGCCGCAAGTGGAACAACAGTGGCAGTCAGGGGCAAATACGTCAACGGCACCTTCAGTAAGTACTCTGCCTCCTCCTTACACAACATGCCCTCCACAATTTGAATCTTGAAGTCAGTCTTGGAGGCCTTTCCTCGAACAAATCATGTGCATTGGGGACGTGGGTGCCCAGATGCAACAAGACGGCGTCTATGGGCCGGGCGGTGTCGAGGCTGGTGGTGACAGTGTTGCGGTCGGTGTCGCGATCGGAGCATGTCGTCGTAAAGCCGTTTGGTGTTCCCGTGCTAAGAGCGGCGTCTACACTCGGAACTACAGAGGCCACAACGTGGTCCCAGATGGCGACAGTGGACGCCGCCTGGGCATCGCACAAGGTCAGGGAAGGCGTAGACCGCCCGAGCCTTGTGCGCAGCGTCTCGTTCAACTCGGTCGCCATCCTCAAGCATCTGTCCTTCTGCTCGTCGGATATGGCTTCCCAGTCCCAGCCCGGTGAAGACGGCGAGACTGGCTCAGACACGGGCTCATCAGCGCCATCTGGGTGTGTGTCCGATGGTGATGAACGTGGGGGCCTCCGTGTGACGACCCGGCCAGGGGCCTCACCCGAGAGGTCCTCCAAGACCTCCTTGGGAGTCCACCAGGACCTCCCAGGAGATCCCAAGAACCTCTCGGGCAGTCCTCCCAGGCTTCCCAGGAGGTCCAGCTAGACCTCCTAGAGGTCCAGGGAACTGACCCGAGGAGGTCTTGAGGCTCAGGACCTCCCCAAGAGCCACGACCAGACCTAGGGGAGGTCCAGAGACCAACCCGAGGAGGTCACGAGACTTGGAGAAGTCCTAACCCTCCTGTGATCCGAACCAGTCCCAAGGATCAATGGCTGGTTCACACAGCAAACATGAGTGGTAACATACATCCACGAGAGACTTTATTAACAGCAAAAGAGTTGATTACAAGGTTGCTTACAAGCCAAGACAAAAAAGCAAAATACACAGCGGAAGCAAAACCAAGTCCATCCAATACACCATGTAATCATCGGAGGGCGCTACCTAATTGATCTGGTCCTCATCATCATCAAAGAAGTCTTCTCCTGCTCAATTCATCAATCAAGCAAGAATGAGCACAACCACCATGCTCGCAAGTTACACCCGTCAATTAACAGAATGACATGCATAAATGGATATCGCAAGGGAAGGCATAATATGGTTGATTTGCGTAAAGCCAAGTTTCTTTCAAATACATATACTAAGTTCCAAGGCAGTTATACAATAACTAAAATTCATTTTCCATATTCCATTTTTCAGTTGGATAACATTCATCAACAAATGGTGAAGGATACCCTCCTGTCATAAGGCTCCCTGCCCAACCATGGGATAGAAATCCCAAAAACAGTTTATCTAAAACCATTTGAAAACAAAACCAACATCTAACTTTGAGTGGTCTTTGCCAGCACGTCCATGACTGTGGATACGGCTATTCGAATAGTTTTCACTCTGCAGAGGTTGTACACTTTACCCACACGACACGATTCCTCTAGTTTGTTTGGCATTCGTCAATGCCACCTCTCACTGCCAAAGGTAAGAGGTCTAGAGTTCATGACAAGGCCTTTACAATGCATCATTCCACCACAGCCCCTCCTCGCTAAGGTTTCGCTTCCATTGGATAGAAACCCACCGAAAAAGCCCCCTCTTGTGCCAGTGGGAAACATAGGTTATAAAATACCATTGACCATAAAAGACCTCCTATACATCAAAGTGGAATAACCGCAGTGGAACTTTGCAAATTAATTGGCCAGGTCCCGTACCCCATTCTGGAGACATGTGGTTGTACGGTGAGGCATAACCCATTACAGGCATAGCAAAGGGACGCTCAAAGGCCGGTCCTCAAGTGACTAGGGCGACAACCACAGATCCCCTGAGCCTCAACTCTACCCAAGTTGAGCTCGTGCATGGACATGCACCAACCAAGCAACCAATTCGCCCCAATCCAAACCAATTTTTCCTTTCATTTGCTTTTCAAAAACATTTAGGAGCTTCCATGACAACCCAATGCCATGGCTTAAAACCTTTAAACAGCAGTTGGTCATGTTGGTAAAATTTTCCCAAATCAAATACTTTTGGTCTAAGCGAGACTAAACATAAATTTTTCAAATGATCTTGGTTCATACTAATGTACCAACCAGTTTTCCCTATGGTGACAAAATGTTCAGTTCAAGGTCAACAGTGGCCATACAAAGCATTTATGTATAACTATGAATTTTAAGACAGGTATTGAAGTAACTTAGTAAAGTAAGCATGCATAAACCTTGAAACAGAACATAGTAATTTGAAGTAATGGGTGCAACATGGTCAAGGGTGTAACTTGCCTTGCTCAAAGGCCTGGGTGTCTTCTTCTTCCTCCAAGAACTCCTGCTCTTCGGTGCCTTCGCACTCTACACGGTGGAAACAAAACAAATCAAATAAGGCTCAAATAAGATCCAAAGAAACTCCAATAAAGTACCGAAATAAAACCAACAGAGAGGCTTAGTGATCAGGGGAAGGTCCAAGGAGCTTGCTAGGGAAGGTCCGAAGCTGAGGAGAGGAGGTCCAAAGAGCTTTGGAGGAGGTCCAAGAGCTTGTCGGTTTAGCCAGGGAGTGGAAATGAGTAAATGGTGAAGAGGAAGGGCTGCCCAAACTTATATAGCCAGAGCCGCCCAGATTTTCATGGGTACACATGTCCACGAGTTGGTGAAGAAATGACAGAAGTAGGTAACAGATGAGACCAAAGATAGCCTGGTGCTGCCAAAAGGTGATAGCATTTAATGCGACACAATAGGCATTAAATGCTTTGGGGACTTCCAAGCGCAAGGGACATGGTCAAAGGATAAAGAAAGAGGTTGTGACTGACAAATGGGGCCAGTCAAAGCTCAATGGGAGGTCCTGCGGATAGGAGGTCCAAAAGACACAACAACGGGGAGGTCCTGACGGTCAGATCTCTTAAGGGGAAGGTCCTGACGGTTAGATCAAATCAAGAGGAGGTCTGAACGGTTAAGATCTCCAGAGGGGAGGTCTTAACGGTCAGATCTAACAAAAAGAGAGGTCTGAACGGTTAAGATCTCCAGATGGGAGGTCTTAACGGTCAGATCTAACAAAGGGGAGATCTGAACGGTTAAGATCTCCAGAGGGGAGGTCTTAACGGTCAGATCTAACAAAGGGGAGGTCTGAATGGTTAAGATCTCCAGAGGGGATGTTTTAACGGTCAGATCTAACAAAAGGGGAGATCTGAACGGTTAAGATCTCTAGAGGGGAGGTCTTAACGGTCAGATCTAAGAAAAAGGGGAGGTCTGAACGGTTAAGATCTCCAGAGGGGAGGTCTTAACGGTCAGATCCAACAAAAGTGGAGGTCTGAACGGTCACAAGGGAGGTCCAAAGAGCATAGAGAGGTTCCAACAGAACAGAGAATGAGTTCAAAATGAACTTGAGGGAGGTTTATGCCTGGGAAGGTCTAAGCCAAAGAAGAATCAAAGAAGGAGGTCTAGTCCTAAGGAGGTCTGGACCAACAAGGAACAAATCAAGCAAAGAAATGGAGAGATCACCAAAGCTCCAACAAACCCAACAAACCATTCAAGAGTTTTAGTTGAAGTTTGAGTTAGTCAATTGAAATCCATTCTGAGATTTTAAGTTAAGCTTTGAATTCTCATCAAAACAAAATGGTTCTTTTTATTTTGGAAAATTCAAAAAGGCTCCAAAAATCAAGGTGTTACACTCCACGTCACGTCGAGCCGTCGTAGAGGACGCGGAGTCTAGCGTCGGCTGCACCAGCAGGATATCAAGGAAGCAACAACCCTCGTAGATGCACTGACCATGGAAGGCATCTCGAGCTTGCTTCGCTTCTTGCCGTGATCGGAGTTGTACCATAACCTCCACGTGATTGACTCTCTCAAACACAGACATCTTCTTCACACCATACACCTCGAGGATCTAGTGTAGCACCTCCTTGTCATCGGATAGAGCACATGGCTCACGGTGATGCGTAGCACACCGCCTGTGGTTGCATCATGGTGGCCCAGCATTTTGTCGAATAGGTGACGGGTGACTCCTCCACCAACACCGCCACTGCTCAAATCAAGCCGCCAGTCTAAACTACCACCATCAATCCCTTCCCACACCATCTCAGCGCTAACACTCCCACGAATCGATAGCTCTAATACCCATTGTTACAATCCCACTTGGTTGAACACAAATCGACACCAAAACAAAGCATGATTGCCAATCCAAACACTGAGTATAAGCACTGGGAGATACAATCTGGGAAGAATTGGATGGAGGAACTAGCAATTAGACTGGGAATCGGAACACTAGAAATACAGACATCGACACCGAGAAGTAGAAGAACTGAGACTGGGAATAAGAGCGAGAGTTTGAGGAAGGAGCAGACAGGAGGAGGAAGAAGCAGTCAGTGGTTTGTTCAATGTTCTTCGATATCCCCTCAGGTTGCTGTTGATTACTTTCTTGTACTCCCGACTTGGTTCCCCTCTCACTTGCCTCCTGGGCCCACAGCCCACGTCCGAAGCCTTTCAAGTAAGACGAGCAAAGTACACCATAACAAAAAACAAAAAAAAACGTAAAAGCAACCACGAAAAGGAGAACGGGGAATAAAATTACAGACTTGATAGGCAACATGTGGTAATTGTCCCTGGAGAAGTCTCCATGCTTCTACACGAGAAGGCACAGAATACTATAACAGCAGCAAACCAGCATGGAACGGAGGGCCAATTCATTTTTTTATACTGTATTCCAGTAAACGAATCGTCTTGGTGCAACATTTTACAATATAAAGTAAATACAAAAATGCATTATGTATACTCAATTTTTATCCATGTCGTAACAGCTCATGAGTCATGACAGAAAAATCAAAAGTTCCTATGTACTGCATATATGCGCAATTTCTCGACTAAAACAAACCAACTTTAAGTGGGACTTCAAACCACTTGATAATTAGCAGTGACCAATCGAGTCCTCTGTGAAAACTTTGGAGGACTACCTTCTCTCAGTCGGCGAATGGCAGTAACCTGAAACAAGTATTTGCAGGAAACCACAAGAATTATACATTGAAGTGGAGAACATCAAATGTAGATAGTTGGATCAACTCAGCCAAAGCAGAACAGCACGCAGTGTTTCTATGAATGGTGTGGTCATAGTTACCAGATTCGCTACTGCGAATCGCGAACCGGATTCATCGAACCCGAACCAGTTTAGGGTACGGGGTTTGTGTTCGCAATGGAAATTAGAAGAAAAAGTGGCAAACTACGAAGCCGAATCCTGTACCGTGCCTTGGATGAACCGCATTTCTGGTAACTATGGGTGTGGTACAAAAAATATTTGAAGCCCATGTATAAAATGCCTTACAGCATCATTTCATGACTAGAAGTACTATACATTTTCATTGGTTAATTCTGTAGGTTAAAATGTACCCTGTTAAACTCTTTTCAAAGTGCTGCTGTGCCTAAAGAAATGATGAGTGAAACAGTTTGAGAACAGTGTTGTACTGTACAATGGTGGAGATAAAGCACAGTGAATATTGCTGAGATCTAATGGTGGAGATAAAGAAGAGTGAAATATTGATGAAATCTTTTAATTGCAAAGCAGAGTAAATCAGTGTTCTAAAGGCCAGTAAGAGGGCACCCCACTGTTTGGTGCTTAAACGGTAAGCGGGTGGCTATGCTATCTTCTCGGAGAAAATTGGATGCCAAGGGCCAGCAGAAGCTGGTTGACAGAATTGAAAAAAAAACTTGGATGCATGGAAAGGAAGAGGCATGCCCCTGAGTGGGATTTGACCACACAACAGGTGGTTTTTTATGGCGAGTTCGGTAAGGTGGGTAGGGTTATAAACAGCAAACATACAAAGCTCTACATAAATAGTTCACTGGCCGTAAAGCAGTCATATTATTCATTCACAATAGATTCTACAGAACAACCACCATGCTGGTGCCGTAAAACCAACCAACATTCAACTCAGCACATAGCTAGTAAAGTGCTGCGACACAGCAAAACACCCATGCAAAATTCTACACTCCAAGATGTTATTCTAAAGTGACCAATTGTGTCACCCTCGCCCCCCCCCCCCCAATAGTTCGTAGGGATGCAATCAGAACGGATACGGTGGATATCGCTTATCCCGTATCCTATTCCGTATTTTTTTTCTCGGAAACGGAGTCGAACACAGATAGTACCGGATATGAATACGAATGCGGATAGTCTCGGTCACTAATACATGCCGAACCGAATACGGATTGTCTTGGTCACGAATATTTAGTCGGATATTGCGCGAAAACAGAAACCATATATATCACACATATAAAGATCAATCAACCATACTACATGTCCTAAATGCAACTACATTAGCAATTAGCAAGCAAATTTAACTACATCACACTATCATGGTGGTTAGTTAAAGAAGTAGTAGCAAGTAGCAAATCATAGTGATAGCAATACAAAAGATGTCCAAAATGTAACTAGCCAACTACATACTGGACAGATACAATATATACAAAGCCTACCGATCAGTAGCAATAACTAGTTAGGGATACACAGAACGTTGACCGGTAACAAGTCTGTAGCATCCCAATTTTTGAGTTTTTCAAAATCTTTTATTTAAAATAAGGTTTTATAAAAAACATGATTTTCAAGAATTTAACAAAGCTTAAATAGAATTTTCAGAGATGGAAATAGTTTAGTATGAATAAATCAAACATCCATTAAATTCAAAAGTATTTTATTTAAGTTCCTTATGTTCAAAAATATTTATATAAATTTTCTAGAATTTTTCCGAGTTCATTTGCTATTTTTCTTGGTTTATTGGATTTCCTGTAGTTCTAAAAATAAAAAATAATTAAATACTGGAAAGCCTCGTGGGTCGATTTCTCTCTCTGGCCTACTGGGCCTAGAGTTTACCGGATATCCAGGGCAGTGTTTACAGATACTAACCGATAAATTATCCGAATAGCTCCAAATCCGACGGATACCCCGAATCCGTTTCTGGCAAAAACTATCCGAATCCAAGAAAAATCTCGGATATCTGGTTTCACACTCCGAATTTATTCAGACGAACGGTCGGGAACTATCTGCTCCGTTTGCACCCCTAATAGTTTGGAGGGCACTAGGGAACAAGCAAGTATGAATGTATGATCCACTGAGAAATATGATATAACTAACCTTCAAATCACTGAACGTATTTGATGCAGAAAATCCAACAGAGATGGGGGAAAATGTCGATGGATCAGCTGCGGGAACAGCAAACTCCATGGAACCACTGCAAATGAAAGAAAAACAAGTGTTAGCAGCACCATGGGGATAAACTGACTGATATTAAAAAAACATATTATTGAGAAAACATATACTTCTTGTACCTGCGGTTGGATTGATCAATAAGAATAATGGACCATTCCAACACTGAGTTTCTTGAGTCATATCTGGATGCAAAATAAATAAAATAAATAAATAAAGACACGAGAATAACAAAGGTACGCAGCTATTGACTAACTGGATGGTGAGCAGGAGAAACTTTCATCCAACAAAATCATTTTCAAACAAAATGAACAGTAGCACAAAATTTTATAAAGCTGCTTAATTTATTATGCTACACACAATATGAAATGAAGCATTAAGCCATGTTAAACAGAGGCTAGAGGCTATACATCACTTTGCAAATTACTACTTGTTAACATGAACACCGAAATTTGTGCAGATTATATCCAAATGGTACTCTGGCTGCAAAGAGAATTCTTCCTGTGCTCCACTTATCTTATATAACCTAAACTTCAAGTGTTCAAGTGCTCACTGAAAACTTTTGCAAGTTTTTTTTTTTGGGGGTTCTTTTCTTTCAGATGAACTGTTTAAAACTTTTTAAATTACAGCTATTGGCATTATTCAGGTACAGGCCATTCTTGGACATCCATGTTACCAGAGTATTTAAGACAAGACGAGGGAGTTGAAACATTACTTCCACTCTCCATCTATCTGTCTAACACTTGGAGCCTCCCTGAGTGCAGGCAGAGGGATAGAGATGACAACATTGTGCAAATCAAACATCTGCGAAGCTTCATATTCAATGCTCACATCGGTTCTATTTCCAGACACCGAAGGCCAGCAATTGACTGCAAGTGGCAAAAACAGGTTACACAAGTAACTTGTGTAACAAATTAGCAAGCTACTTAAAGCAAACAGTTGAAGTTTACCTGTCAATGGCAGAGATGACTCATTCAACCCCTGGATTCTCCATTTCACTAGAGGTGTTTCATTCTGACCACTGGGGAAAGGCCTGCTTGAATCTTTCGCCCCCACAATTTGCTGACTGTTGAACAACTCTTTGTTAATATTAGGGTGTGTCTTGAAGCTAAGTCCGGGTACATCTTGGTTCTCAATCTGTAAACCATACCAAATATAGGAAAATTTTAGACCTTCTAATTAAAACATTTAATTCGGACAAGTGTCGTTAGCCAAACAAGCAGTGCTTGCAGGTAAGTGATTCCTAGTTCCTACACATGTTGCTCCAATAGCAGGAATACGAGCTACCAAATAAAGTTCTAATCAATTTGCCTATCTCAGAAAATCTTGTGGTGTGAGATGGGAATAGTGGTGAGATAGCAAAGATTTGTATCATCTAATTAGGAACAAATAAGAAGAAAACTTGAGATATTAATTAAGAGAAGGATTTAACTATCATGAATGCAACAATTCAGATCAAAAGTTCTGCTTTATGGAAAGCAATGTAAAACAATTCACAAGGGAGATTGGTTTGTGTGGCCTATGAGAGATCTAACCAGACATTTGGATCACTAGCGGTATCAATGAATACAGGAAAGGGTTGAGTTGTATAAAACAGTGTGACTCACTCATAAAAATACACGTGAGCACACGCTTCATGCAAATTCACATTAAAAACAAATTAACAGATTGTGTTGCTTAAGTGTCTGAACGTTCCAAACAAAAGAGTCTAATAAGTAATAAGAATGTAGAAGATACATAAATCAAATATAGAAAATGACCTGCAACTGAATAAAACCATCAGTGTCATTAAGAACTTGGAGAGCAAGGGTTCCTTGAATATCAAAATTACTAACTCCCCCGTCCCTTTTAACAGTGGCATTGAGCTTCTCTTCAATTGTCACTGTGATAGGATCACTTGGTGGAATAGATGACGATCTTGACTGAATTGCACTTGGCTGAGTATCGTCAAAAATGACTTCTCCTTCAGCTTTCAAAGACTCTAGGAACTGGTTTGTCTTCTGTGCTTTGCTTAGTTTCATACCACCAGGCACTTTAGTGGGAGCAGGAACAGGAGCAGATGGGCGCCCTATACAAATTCCACAAGCAGTCAGGATAAATTAATAGCCACACAGCCATATACCATATCAATATATAGCTGTCTGATCTCTCCTCTAGACACACCATCACCATAAAAAAAAATCTGCTTTATTATATGAAGTCACGTCACATGAGATCGCAATAAATTGAATGGAAATGTGTGTGAACATGCAGATGTTTCTTTCTTGTGACTACTAGTTTTTTCTTTGATAATTTGTTGTGAATCAGAATGCATCCTAACTTTCAAACACAACTTTTACATGACTAAGGGATTTAATGAGATAAGTGTGAACTACGACGCACATTTGCTCTGCAATTCGTTAGATAATTACGCTTCTTACTTCATGGCAGGCTAGAGATTTGGCAAATCTAAGCGCCTAACAAACACTACTTTGTTACAAGCAGACTCATGTATATCTTATATAAGCAAGTAAGGTTGTCAGGAATTCAGGGTCAAGATCCCAGGCAGAATCCTTTTTTGTTTCATAGGATCAAATCGTAGAAACATGACAATAACAAATTTGTAAAATATAATTGATTGATATACAATCCCATGCTGCACAAACGTTAATTATATCTCCCTAAATCATTAGGTGTTTGTATGAGTAGCACAAAAAAAATGCCAAAGAAAATTTAGTGCCAGTTTGTGGTTGTTGTGCCGTGCTTTACTGGCAGTGATGTAGAAAATTTACTGTTACAGGATTCTTACCTATTCTAGTAAGATCATCTGTTATGGCTTAAGAAATGTGCTAAAAAGATGCATTACGTAGTTAACATATCAAAAAAGTAGTACAATAAAACTATGGATTATAAGACACCACAATGCCAAACTAAGCCTTAGCTGCATTTCTAAGCGAAGTATAATATTTAGTGTGCAAATCTTTGTTCAGACTTGCTGGTTCAAGTTGTTGTAACCTTGCATCTTGCCATCTTGAGTTACAACAGTAGGCTATCATCTCACAGTTACTCAGTCAGACCTCACAACTATTGCCTCATGCTAGAGATGTGCTCTTGTAAAGTTGTAAAATTTGAGTTAAAATGTGAAAATCTTCAGGATAGAAGTATAGAACCAATTGCAAGTGCCAATGGGATCATGAGGATGGTTTGAACCATGATCCTACTTGATTTCAACTCCACTGATGATTCAGATTGGAAGTGAACTTAGGCCATGCAATCATATGATACTACTCCCTCCGTTTCACAATGTTTGTCCATGGTCTCAGGAGTCTCCATTGCAAAATGTTTCTCCATTGAGGAAATCAAGAGTGTAGTTATTGCAATGTTTCCACTATCTACCCCTACTTAAAATGCTTTGGAAGAGGTTAAGTGGTTGTACTATGTCATTTAATAGGGATATGTATAGTCATTTCATTATTTTTTTTCTTAGATTTAGTGCTTCCTTGTCTATGCACATGTTGGGATGTGGACAAATATTGTGAAAGGGAGGGAGTATGACCCAGATTGAATCCAAAACACCATTAATTATTTATGACATGTACAAATAAATGGTAGAATTTGGAAATGCTGTTATCAAATACCAATACCGCAAATTGGTACCATAAATATTAACATCAGCATCAAAATAAAACAATATGTTACTACTTACTAATATAAAAAGATGTTTCCATTTCCACATATAGGCATTTGTTTTAGTACAAACCTTTGGCCTTGTGAGTGAACGAGTCCATATCACCAAATATAGGATCAACCCCTGGACCACCACCTCTAATGTTCATGTCATTAAAGCTGTTCGGAGTTCTAAGGGGACCAAATCCTCCTTTGTCAGTCTTGCCTCTATCAATCTGCATTAAAAAAACAACATAAATTTTATTTTGACAATATAAGGGGGCTTAAAAACAGGGGAGAAATTCCCATGTAATGCAAAATTCAAGAACATGTTTTGTGTTCAAGGAGTAGGTAGGACAAACCTTGTTTTTCTCAATCTCAGTAACTTTCTTCCTCATGACATCCTTAGTTTCGTTTATTTTGCTTTGCATGACCAGCTTGTGCAGCTTCTCTTCATGGCTCTCCATTTCGCAGTATTGTTTAACTTGTGCAACAGTTACATTTTCTTTGTTTCCAAGAGAAATGGCTTCATCGAAAGCAAATATAAGTTCAAATGCTGCCCTACAGACTCCCCCCTCATCCAAAGAGGGGGAGTATTCAGGTACCTTTATAGATGTTCAAGGAAATCACTGCATTGAATTGACTTATAAAAAATGAATTCTATAACTATGCCCTAAGGAAAGACAAATGATCACAATCTAGTGATTGCTATGTTGATCTTTGTTCCAAAGCAAAATTGATGTGGAGTTGCTAACATTTTTTTTCTTCTTTTCTCGAGATGACTACTTTTTTGCAATAACCTAGTTTTTGACAATAGTTATATAACACAAGTGTGAATAGGATACGAGTTTGGACAGCAGCCTCAGTGTCTCCAGATCTTCAAGAATGTTACTCTGCTTATTTGTGATGAGTAGCAGATACAGCACTTCAATTGGTTGATAAACATAACGAACATTTTCAGTCTCAACATAAGTATGTTGCTTTCCAGTTCCAACCAACTTTGGAAATGCTGCAAGCAGTCCCTCAATCCTTATTCGAGACATGTCAACATATTGTCTTGAAACAAGTGCTGCAGTTCAAGAAGTACAAAGATAACCATTTTAAGCTCTTTAATAATCATAAAACAAACACTATGGCAGAAAAAAAAAATCACAGTATCTTGTTCTTGACATCAAATCAGATGTAGTATTAGTATAGAACTATATATTAGACCTGGTCAAACGCCGGGCCTGAAAAGCCCGGTCTCGAATGGGCAGGCCCGAGCCCAGCCTGAAAAATGCATTTTCCATTTTAAAAATATTATCTTAATTCTTTTTGGAATAAAAGTTAATATTTAATTCATTTTTAGAATAAAAAAATGTTTTTAATTGTTTTAATTGCATTTCATTGGGCTTCGGGCGGAATTCAAGTCCCAAGCCCAACCTGGCCCGGGCCGGGCCACTCGTGAACAGGTCTACAGTATAGATGCAAACCCAGACTAAAAGGTCCATAAATTTACTGAACAAAACTTAGTGCAGAAAGTTCATTTGAGTGTTGTTTTGGCACCAACTGTATACTCATCTATATAGCAAAGGATGCCAAATGGTGTAGCTACCAAACTTATATCACGGTTTTTTTTTCTTTCCCTGAAAGAGTTATAAGAAGACCACATCTCATTTGGGAATCAACCATTTGGGAATCAACAATAATATAAGACTTTAGTAAGCGGGGAATTTCAAACCAGCTCACCTTTTCCAGATTTCGATATTATAGAAGCTGCAAGAACCACCTGTGTGTATATAAAAGAAACAATCATTTCTTCTGAATACCATAGCACAAAAGCAGAACTACTTATAATGAACCAAGAATAATATTTATTCTTTCATTGTAATGCCCCTCCAGAATGTCCAGAAGACCAGAAGTAAATCAGTTTATAACCTGGAAAATGCAATAATTTAACATTGCAGAACAACAATTTGAATCAATCAGTCATACCATTTTCAATGGTTTTGTCAGTCCAAAGAATTACCAAAGCCAAGTCGACAAGCTATAAAACTGCAAGAGAGAAGCTAATTAGTTCCAAAGCAAACAAGCCATGCAAGACAACTGAAAGAAGTAATTCATGAGAACTGCGAATGCACAACCATTCAGAATACACAGAATAAGTTAGTCGAGAAATAAAATGCTTTTTACGGGTTTCCAGCTCATATCCAATAGGATTTCACAAACTTTAACTGTACAGAATACTCTCCTTTCACGTGTTGCACATACCAGAGAATAAAAATTGCATATTAAAAATACATTCATGAGATCCAGATTCATCTGAGGCAAAATCACACACACACACTAAAATGCAATAACAAAAACAAAAGGGAGCAGCTGCATTAAGGTAACCATTACGAACATAGGTGAAATCGGACGTATTTTCCTAGACCAAAATTTCCAAGAGCACAATGTGCAGAAAACTGATAGACGTCACTCAAAATAACGCCAGCCCTTACAACATTCGCTGTGATGAAAAATGCAGACATCCAGGTATCTACAACAACTATACGCAAAATTTTCACGCCCATACATACCCCACACGGCCACACCACAAAACAATATGATCTGAAATGCCTGACCAAACAACTAAAAACTCAGGCTTTATTCTCCCAAACGAAAAATATAAAACTCTCAAGCTAAATCTTCCACACAAGTCAATGATAACGTATATATATACAGACCAGAATACCAGATCCGAAACATACTGCTATGACAACAGAGAATTTGCCATCCAAGCTGCACGATATGCGTCACAACTCGCAAACCAACACAATCTTCGTACTCCATGCGCGAACCAACCCACCCAAACGATCCGGCACGCTGCGGAGCCGCTACGAAAACAGCATGCAGATCGACACTAGCATTTACAAGCCGCAACCAACCAACCACCGTGAACTCCAACCCACGAGATTTCAAGCGGGAAAACGCGCCCCAAAAAACAACAAAAAGATACGTCTCGCAGACGAATTACATATTCACATATCTGAGACGCGGGGGCCGGTTGGGCCGTCAGTGGCGCGACGAGGACACGACTCGAGGTCGGATCCTCCGATACTGGAGCACACGACGTGTCCGCGCAGAGGCAAAACAGAGCAAGCCCTAGAGGGCGCGGGGAGAGGGGGAGGTGGTGGTGTGCGACGAGAAGGGGGGAGGAGAGATGCGCGCCTACCTCAGATCCGAGAGGGATGGAGGCAAGGGAGGAAACGAGGACGATGACGAAGGTGAGCTCGAGCTCGAGGGCTTCGAACTATAAAAACCGGCCCGGTGATCGACCCGGTCCAGGTCTCGTCTCGGGTCTTTTTAAATTTAATATATAGATACATACATATAAATAGGCACATAAAAAAAGGGAAAAAAAATCAATGATACACAAAAAACAACAATAATTAAAGAATCTGAATTCTGAACAACAAATTAAGTCAACCAAACAGGGACATCATATGCTCACACAATAACGGGATGATTCAAACAGTTGATGTTCTAGTCCATTTTTCTTCTTTGAATGAATATATTTAAATATGCTTCAGATCCTCTCACATCCAGATGCACTACATGTTTAGCTTAATATATGAATTGTCAACTTACATCTTACTATATATGTCTTAGATCTAACCATATATTACTCTGATTAGAAAATAAATCGGTAAAAATCTAACACTTACATCGAGCTGAGCAGAGAACATAGTGGTGTTGCCGGCAGGAGTGAGGAAGATGAAAATTATTTATGTGTAGCCGTCAATTTCACAAAGGGATTCCTGCT
Organism: Phyllostachys edulis; assembly: GCA_036346405.1. Classification (NCBI taxonomy): domain Eukaryota; kingdom Viridiplantae; phylum Streptophyta; class Magnoliopsida; order Poales; family Poaceae; genus Phyllostachys; species Phyllostachys edulis. The sequence continues at coordinate 39,640,966 of CM070545.1, read as the reverse complement.
AAAACCCAGCAGCACCCAAAATATGAACATGTCTTTCAGTTTTGCCTTGAAAAACTCTTTCATTTGAAGGGGGTTTTTTTTATAAAAAAAATGGCTTCATGAGCAAAATTCGGCCAGGGCAAGCAAAATCGGTCGAGTCGGCTGGGTCAATGGAAAAATGATCGGGTTTTTCTGGATCAATTGCATCTCCGGTCTTGTGAATGTGCCCGGCCCGGCAAAAGCCTCTCAATCTGGGATCTTCTGGTTCAACCGTTGGGCAAGGTCGGGATTTATAACTATGGTTCGAACGGGCGGGGTGGGCACATAACACATGAATTTGTTTCCCAAATAAAGCATTTAAAAATACACAAATAAACCAAGTTTTAATTTTTTTTATATAAAATAACCCACAATCACTGGGCCACCATGCGACTGTGCCCGGTCACTCGGTGGCCCAGCGATTAGCTAACGTGGTAGGCCCAGTTGTACGACGGAACCACGACTGAGGGATGGAGGGGGAGACTCTCCCCGAGTTTTTCATTCTTCGGTGAGTTTCTTATGCTCATGTGGTTTATTGTTCATTTCAATAACAAAAACATGGTATGTTAGCGACAATAAACATAGATTGGTGGTAGTAGTTGTACATCAATATTTTTTAGGGTTTATAGTTGTAGATCAACATTTTTAGGGTTATGTTGAGTTTAGTTTTGAAATGTGTGTTATTTATTTAAATGTTTTAGCATAATAACGCTAGACTTATCCACTAGTAGATCAAATAGTGGAAGACCTAGCCTGCTTAACTTTAGATCCGCGTGACTTAGGGGTCCCGGTTTTAGGGTATTTATAATTTTGTAATTTAATTAATCATTTGTAGTCGTAATTTTTTTAATTTAATTGAAATAGAGAGGGTATTTTGATATGCACGGTAGAATTTGGTTTTCGTTAGACTTGATGTAACACGCTTATTTAGCATACATTCTTTTTTTTTTGAGTCGTGTGGAAGATATGTCAGGCTAAAAAAAACTCAGAGTGTTTTACAGGCAAGGAGAAGTTCACGAGGGGCCAAGTAGGGTTGATTTGAATAGTTTTCTGCAGACCACAATGTATCACCTGAAGTCGGATAATCTTAAAATCTAGGAGGTGTTGCACATTGGCTGATATGCAACTTCTTGTTGGACCCAACATTGTATGTTGTCACCATGAGATGCATGTGGAGCCGTTCGCCAGAAGTGGTCCATTGGGAGTTGAGACCGACAAAGCGAACAAAGTCACGATAGACATATTTGGAAGCGTGCAGACGTCGTGGCTATGAATGAGTGTTGGTGGTACAGGTGTGTCTGAGTACACTTGGCAATGCTCGTGAAGTGTGGGAGAATAGTGCGGGTGTGCAGGTGGAAGTTGAGGAAGGTGGTGCAGATGCAGTTGTGACGGCAGACAGGCATGTAGATCTCAGTGGACAAACAGACGAAGGGGGCATTGAAGTCATAGTGGATGACTTGAAGCGGGAAGACGAGAGGGTCAGGGCCGAAGAACAAGCATTGGAAGAGGAGGAGGTGGAGGATGGCAACTGTTTGGAAGATGATGATGTCCCTAATGCGCCAGTGCTTGATGCTTAGAATAGACATGACTCAGGGGGCCTAGTTGTGAGTGATGACCACGATTCCCTATGGGAGTATGGGCAGTATGTAGTGTGTGTTAATGCATGTTTGCAGATAAGTAGGCTCTGTAGGATGCTATCAAATTATGGGTGGTGTCAATGTAGAGACAGTTTAAGGTTGTCAAATCACAGCGTCCCGCTCAGCAGACCCCCTGAGCCATGTTAGTATCACATTCACCACGACACCCAGTAGCTCCACCGCCAGACCAGGCAGGTAACTTGACATGGCAATAGGCATTCTCGTCGTACCAGTCCCCCACAGGAGGTAATGCAATAAACATTGTTTGTATTATTGTCTGTATTATCGCAACCAACCAAACTTTCATCTCACACCACGGGTCCACCGACGTCTCAGTGGGCGCCTCACACATCTTAGTGGGTCCCTCCCACGATGATGTCCATGTCAGGTACTTGCCACCATCGTTGTTGGTTTTTCCATGATTGAAAACTTATAAATGCATCGAGTATTTAACACTTTACTACTTTTACAAACCAGGTACGCATCAGTGAGCGCCCTCAGTACGCACATCTTCGCGGCAAAATGACATGGAGCACTACCTCATCGACGACCCGGCCGTACACCCTAACGTGCTTACATGTTCATAGTTGTTCGGTGCACCGCCCAAGACGCATCTCGCGTAGGTCATGGATTCCGTACGCCACACCAACTCCTGTTGCGCCACTCAGAGATAGGGTCCTCCGAGCACCCAAAAAGGGAGCCATTTAGGACCTAGACAGCGACCAACAGGGGGCCATCAGCCCAAGCTGGATTGGTGATAGGGATAGGGACAGGGTCAAAGGCATGGATATGGATATGGAGAGGGGAACGGATATGCACTTTTAGATCGTTAGTACCGTGCGTGGTATATTTTTTATTTCACACCTTAGTACCGTCCGTGCATGTATCTTACATAGTATCAGGTTCTTATCATTTTGCCAAGTGATATTTTAGCAAAAATATGCTATTCATTAATATGAAATAACTAGAATGTATATGATTTCTATTTTCAATCTTGCAATAGAACATCATGTGTAACTCTTGTATGATGTATAGGAGAACAAGGACATGCTAGAATGTGTATCAAATGTATAGCAAAGCTCAATTTAGTATTTTTATCCATCCTTGCTAAGCTAGTTAACATCACCAATGTTGTTGATTTCTCATTTTAACCATGTCTTAACATATGAAATTAAGGACACCATCTTATTAGTGTGGGTTGTCAAGCCAAATCTTGCAAAATGCGATGCAAGTATTTGAGCATATCATCCATCCATGTTTGCAGACATCATGCTTAGGTTTAGCAAAATGATTGTCCTATATTTGACATGACAAATTGTGTGAGCATGCATGCATGCATCTAGACATCATCAATTCAAGACTCTGCCATTCACATCGATGCATGCATCCATCTACCCATCCCCCTTCATTCAAGCATCATAAAGAAGCGACCAAATAGAAGATAGGAGCTAGAGGTAGAGGAAGACCAAACCTAGAAGGATAGGTGGTCGGTTGGAGTTGCAGCGGTGCCGAGCACCACACCATCTCACAGTTGGTGGTAGTTACCAGCAAGTTGAGGGGCGACGTTGAGGATTGGACGAGGGTCTACCCAGATCCAAATCGACCAAAGCAGAATGCGGGAAGTAGGGGTCTAGGATCTCCTTGGCAGGGACGCGGGCAAGGAGGCCAAGGCAGTGGCGCCATGAGAAGAGGAGCGGGAGGAAACGTAAGGAAATCGGGCCCAATGACGCCGGGGGGAGGCTCAGGGGGAGCTCGTGCTGGCGTGCCGGTGAGGTCGGCGAGGGCAGCGGCACCTTGGGTAGAGCCGCAGAGGCGATGGGTAAGGAGAGCAGAGAGAGAGCCAAGAGGGAAGGAGAGGTGTGTCGTGTGTGTGTGTTGTGTTGTGTGTATTGGGCTAGTGGGTTGTGTGTGTGTGTGTGTTGGGTCAGATGGGCTGGCTTAACTGAGTTTTTTTATATTTTTTTCAAACCTACTTCTATTTCAGAAATAATCACAATAAATTACACACCAAGCACATAAACTATAAATAAATAAAACTGATAATAAATCTACTTGAATCACTATTCCATCCAAGTTGTATAGACCCCTTTTATCATTAATTACTTATTAAATTATAATAAAAGAAGTTTTTCTTCTATTTATATAAAAAGGAAATCCTTGTCTTCTACAATTAAATATTTCCTTGCTTTTCTCTTTCCTTTTCTCCTTCAAACCTTAGTCTGTTGCGGGGAGAGTGTCATTCATTAAAATGATAGCATAAATGTGTAGACTTAGTATCAACATCTGCATGAATTTCCATTTGGTTCTTAGTCCTTATTGGACTCTGTTGGTATTTTTTAGGAGTCAGAGCATCGGGCAAAGTTCTTATCGAACCTAAGCCTCAATACTCCAATTTTTCGCGTTTCTCATGCAAGTTCAACACCTTTGATCATACTACTTCGGATTTAATTTTAGTATCAATTACTTGCAATCTATTCTAAGTTATCACCTGCATGTCAAATTTACTTTATAAAATCATGAATCAATATGACATCTGGATTGGTTATGTGATGACCACCGGTATGGATGGTAGTTCGAATCACCAGTGTGTGTTTATGGAAGTGTTGTGATTCCATAACATATGGGATTATCATATAAGGACTAAATAAAAACTGCCATAAGGCATTCAAACGTCGTTCAATTGTGTTGACCACATACCTGGTTATCTGGGTTTTGCCAAGTAATTGTTCCAAATGATATATCTCTAGGTGGGATTAAGGACCCTCTGTTGCTTCTGCGGAAGTTAGATGGTGGAAGCTGTAGCTTTTTGCCAAAGATAATACTCCGATGGAACATTGGGAATGTATAATGAACTCTTGGTCTTGGCCACACACTAAAATAAGTGTGTGTATCTGGTCAACATTAAAGACAAGAGACGCTTGTGGGTAAAGTACTAGAGTTCTGCATGTGGTGTCTCATGAACAGTAGAGAATTCATAATTAAAAACTTGATCAATTTGACAATAGTTGTTTTAGAAAACTATCTAGCACGTTCTCAAGGACGTGGGTCCTATACTAGTATAGGTTGGGTATAATTGGATAGTTAGAGCATATAATTATTGGCTTGCTATGGTTGAACTTGTTGAGTATCTTCTGTACTCATCCCTATATTATAATTACCTTTGTTAGACTTTGGAGGGTTCGATCTTGAGAGTTTCGTTGCAGAGGAGCAAGACGGAGGTGATCCACAATGGTAGATGGGAGAAGCTCAAGAGGACAAGGACTTCAATGGTTCAACCTTTGGTGTCAAAGATGAAGCTTGAGAGTCGTGTAGTGGAAGTAGCTGTTGTCGGCCCTGCATGGCGAGTATAGGCATGAACTTGATGTTCGATGCTGTGTATCCTAAAAACCTTATGTTTAATACTCTGTTCTAGTGGTAAGATAACTATGAGACCACTGCTATTGCTTCTCTGCAATACTCTAATGTGCACACATCTCGTAAAGTTATACTTCATCCGGTGTGTGTCGTAGACTGACATGCTACCCAAGGTAGTGGCGTGTGTGGGTCGTCACATATTCACAAACAACTCTTCCAACCATTTAATTTTGTAAGTTTAAAGGTAAGTTTATTTTAATTATTTCTTTAAACAAATAGCCTATTGTCGTCGGGTGAGAAAGTGACTGGGCTCAGCCACCGGCCTGATATGCGACTGGCCTCAATCGTGTTCTAGCTCAGCTATTGTTTTTGGCACGGGCCTCAATCACACCACCAGCTCGCAACTGAGACATGTGGGCTCAATACCATTTCCATCGCGCGACTTGGCCTTCAACGTCAACTAATCGCTGGGTCACCGAGAGATTGGGTGCGGTCTCGTGGTGCCCCAACAATTGTGGGGTTTTTTGTAAAAATATTTAAAACGTGGTTTATTTGTTTAATTATTTAATAACTGATTTATTCATAAAAAAGTCCCATAACACATGGGGTCTTGGTGGCGAACTAGTCGAGCCGGACCACGTTGCGGTTGGCTGCAACTATTTGTTTATCTTTTGTAGGAGCCAGGAGCACAGGATCCCACGGGAAATAAATCATATCAGACATCTCCACCTTTATACACTTGTCTGGACCCATTTTAAAATCATGACACATGGTCACGCAAAGAGGTAGTTGATTTATTCTACCACGTGTCATAAAATTGATGAGGTCTAATAAATGTCTAAAGGTGATGAGGTATCATAGGATTTTCTTCTGATTCCACGGGCTTGACAAAGGTGCCTACTATTTACCCGCACCAAGTTTCTTCGTATGAAAGCAAACACGCGAATGATTTTGAACTGTACGATTTTAGAATGGCCAAGCTCTAGGTTTCATTCAACTGGCGACAAGACCCTGCTACTAGTGATACTGTTGTCAATTAGAATGGCGACAGTGCCCTATATTTATTGTTTTTTTAATTTATGTCTAGAGAATTCAACATAAAGATTTAGTGTATTTCATGAAGTTTTTTTTATATTACCTTGAAGTAACCGCGTAGTTCAGAATCCGAAATTGGAGAAGATAACGAAATGTAAAGCAGAGTGTGTGAGATCGGAGGTGCAATTTGGAACGCAAGTTCGGTGGTGCAATAAAACAAATAGCCCCCTTCGGAGCGAAATAAAAAATATTTGGGTTTAGGGTTGCCATACGCGTTGTTGTCACGATTGTATTGTTCGTGGAACCGATTCCTTTGGAAAAAGATTACGTAATATTTAATAGTTGAAATATTCAGAAAAAGAGATTTAAGTTTGAAAGACTTCATAATTTAATCACGAAATACAGGGCGCACTGGGTTTGGTTACGTATATTAGAAATGCCAACATGCATGAATCAACAAACCAAAATACACCTACGAAACATGTGCACCTTTTTGGAATCCAAAAAAAGGTTGATTGGAACGAAATCGATCAGTCCTGGTGGCCCATCGGTCCCTTCCCCTTTTCTTTGGACCGACTACGGCGATGGCCAGTCTCGAAGTCAGCCATGTTCTGCGAGACGGGGTGGACGATTGAATGATGTTAGAATAGCACAACATATGGCCAAATTAATAATCAGCATGCAAACTAAACATAACTTACCTCTTCGATCCAGACTGCGCCCGAGCGACGGGGAGCACTAAGATGGCCGCCGGTCCCACTACCAGAAGCCTTCCCCCTGTGCGCTGTGCGTTCTGCCCAGTCGTACTCAGATTCCTGTTGGGGGGGTCCTCCACCACCACCCTATTCTCTTGGGCTCCTTTGGTGCCTTTTCAGTAGGGTCGGGTATGTAAGGTTTTCAGTGTTTGAAGGTTTTGGCTCGCATCGCAAAGTTCAACATGTACTTCTACTCGATAAATGCCCTATCGTACATGTCTGGGTCGTCGATCCATTAGAAGAAGTTGCATCGCATCTCCGGCTGCCATTATGCACGACGCGGTTGTAGTTAGGGATTTGTGGAATAGAACGTAAGATGTGAAAAATCTATGTGTGCAAGATTCGCTTACAAGGACATTCTCACACGTGTAGTACGCCCGGGCGGTCGTCGCCGAGTGTGTGGACTGGATGGTCTTTGCCGGTTCTTCGCACACACATTGCAGGCGTGGGAACTCCGGCGGTACCGGCACATCCTTCAAAGAACAATCCGGGTATGGTTTAGACCTCTCAGCAAGCCACTTGCTCTTCCGCGACATCTTCGCGTAGAAGTTCACCGACGAGTCCAACATCTCTTTCCTCTCAGTCGTGTGAACCAAGATTTGGTGAAGTGTTAGGTATGGTGGTGTAATGTTCTCCTCCAGCTCTCTTCTCCTCCAGTTCTCTCCTCCCTCCTTTTATAATAGGTCTTTTCGGTTTGAAAAGGTCTCATGACCGAGTATGGTATTTTTGGTCTGCAAAGGCAGCATAGTAGTATGTTGTCATCTCGGTCTGCAAAAGTGGGCATGGTGGAGTGCGGTCTTTTCGGTTTGGAAAGGGGGCATGGCGGAGTGTGGTCTTTTCGGTAGGGAAAGGTAGAATCGAAGTGTGTTGTCATCTCAGTTTGCAAAAGTGGCAGTGTGTGGCGTAACAGGGTGCGGTTTTTTCTGTCTAAAAAGGGGATGTGGCGGAGTGTAGTCTTTTTAGTGAGGAAAGGTAGCATCGAAGTGTGTTGTCATCTCGGTCTACAAAAGTGGCAGTGTGTGGCGTGACCCGGTGTGGTCTTTAAGGTCTAAAAAGGTGGGGTATTGCGATGCTGACTCCCTCACGTGGTTTCCCATAGACACAAGAACAAATAGTATCGAAACACGAGACTAACATAATGTAAGTTGTCCAAAAATTTATATTTACATGACATGATTGATATTTACAAGAACAAATATCTACTCACGGGCCCTCTTAGGGCGTACCCTACGTGTGGCTCCTGGCCTCGTCCGGGGCAACTGCGGGCACTGGTACGAGTAGGTCAATGGCTCAAGCGCCCGAGGCACCCTACCAGCACGAGTAGCCTGAGGGGGTATTGCGGGAGGGTGCTGTGTCGGCTGGCTCGCTCCGAGAGCACCGTGCAGCTGTGAAGCCCCCGCAGAGACTTGGCTGCTCTCACCGTGCGAAGGCCCACCACCTCCTTGGTCGAAATTGAAGTTCCCAGAGTGTGACTACTCATGCGACACCAGCTCCTCGTCCCAAAGGGGTGTACGAGCTGTGAAACAGTACGTTATGTATATAAATATGGCGAAAATGATGAAATAGTACGTTGTGCATGCAAACAAGATAGACATACCTTGTCGCACAAAGGTAGCGGACCGCTCCGCGTACTCCTGTCGCTTGTACGGGTGGAACTCAGGATCTGTTTGAGAAAATTGCCATTAGTAACTAATGGAGTTCGAAATAAACAACCAGACGTGAGTGTTTCATGCTAACCTACGAACTATGCTGCGAACTCACAGCACGGTGCCATGAGGACCCGCCCGCCACGTCCAGATGAGGAGCTGTGGGGCGTGACGCACCGTGGCTCTCCCCCTGTCCACGCACAGGTGGGTCCACCACCTCCCTCGGCCTACGACAATACGCCAGCTGGATGCCTCGTCTTCTTGATGAACTGGTCCATGACCTTTCTAATCTCACGTGTCGTCATGCTGAAATGCTCCTCGAGCATCATATGACGCATGGAGGTCGCCAACTCGTGCATCTCCCAATGTAGATTGACCTATACTCGTAATTAACAAGATAGAAACCGATAACTTGCGAAGCAAATAAGATGTACGGATCGTTCAATATGTACCACGCAATGGAATGCGAAGTCCAGCTAGGTGGGGTACGTGTCGGACGTCGCGGCCTCCAGTTGTGGTGAGTCATCCACGACCCTGACGCGGCGAACCCTTGTCCGACTGGAGTACCACTCAACATACTCCTCGTGTGTCCCGGGGTCGTAGGGAGTATCCTCCTGGACGACATCCTCCAATGTTGTTCATCCAAGAAGTCATAGCAGGTACTCTCTTCCTAGTGTACATGTGGAAGGTAAAACAATTGTTTCATAGGTATGTAAGGCAAATGGTACGACAGAAATAAAACGTGAACTTACCCATGGATGTTCGACGCCACTCGCTGCTCCCAAGGGGCTGGGACCTCCTGTCGTAGACCAAACCAGTGCACGTGGTACTCCTTCGCAAACACATCGTGCACCAAGCACCTTCGCGTGTACCAGTACGTGTGGTCTCGCGTGCATAGGCTCAATAGGCCTCGGGGTGCACACGCGTACACCCTGTCCAGAGCGTACGGTGTCCAGATGACGCGATAATCTATCAACTGATCGAACATTGCAATGTAGTCCGAGTAGGACGCTTGCGTAGTGATCGGAGTGAAGGTGACATGTCGAATAGAACAACGGAAACTTAGCACAAGTAATATAATTACATTACGAAAAATAACAAATGTTTAGAAAACTTACCCGTCGGTGCCACCACACTGTACCCATGGTCGGCCGGTCCATGTCGGCGGCGGCGGCGTACATGACGACTGTGTAGGCTCCTAGGTCCAACTGTGGTCGTCTGATCTGGGAACACTAAAAGTACCACAGTTCAAGAAGAAGCGAGCATCCGGAGAGGATTGAGCTGTCCTGAACTCGGTGGGACGTGACGCATAGGGGTGGTACATCACGCACAGCACCGCTCCACCTCCCAGTCCGCCAGCTGGGGTGCGTACCAAATCAACAGACGATTGGATTTCCATAGCATAGTAAGCACTACACTCAGTGTAATTAGGATTAGTCTATTGCCTTGTCACACGATGTAGCGTACAGAAATGTACCGGGAGCAAAGGAACTTGTAAAGTCACATGATGACTTCATCCCAGCACTCCTCTCTCAGTAGGGGACAACATGGTCGAACCGATCGACATCAACACCCCCTCGTAGATTCCGACCAGGAAATCATGAGGAAAGGCGGCTCTTCACAGCAGCCACACCTCCCCCTTGTCAAGAGGAACGACAGTTTGATTCAGGCGATCTCAGTCATCATCTGAACCAAGCACGTGGTCAAAGACATTATCATAATGTCTACGGCCAAATAGGGACACCGGATCCTAGGTATGCAAATACGAGGAACCGATTCCCAACTGGCTATAATCCAGCTCCTTTTCAGAGAAGGCGCCACGACTCCATTACGGGCTGTCGAGCGTTTTTGGCAGGTCTCCAAGCTATTTGTTGGCCGGACAGGTTCCGATCAACCAACATAGAGAAGTTCAATGGGACTCAAAGCCCATTATAGTTTCTTCAAATTTATTCTACCGCCATCAAGGCCGCTGGTGGTAATGACAACGTGATGGCAAATTACTTTCTCACGGTCCTTGAAGGATCTAACCGGTCATGGTTGCTCAACCTACCGGTCGGATCTATCTACACTTGAGAGCAGCTCTGTGATACTCAGATCACTAACTTTCATGGGACGTATGATCGTCCCGGGAAGGAGAATGTTCTTCATCGGATGAAGCAGAAAACCAATAAAACTCTTCGACAATATATCAAGAGATTCAATCAGGTTCGAAACTCTATCCCAGAGATCGCACAATCTTCTATCATCCAAGCTTTCAAAGCAGGGCTAAGGAATCATCGGTTTACTGAGGATATTGCAATAAATCCTCCACGAACGACTATCGAACTTTTCGACATGGCAGACAAGTATGCAGCCGCTAGTAAAGCGGTTGAATGGTATGTAGTTATTAATCGAAAAGATAAAAATCCCCAGCCAGGCCTGGAGAAGCAAGAGAAGAAGTGCAAGAAGTCTCTCAAGGATAAAAAGAATCGCAATGCTGACAACAAGGAAGTACTTGCGATTCCCGAAAAATTTACCAAGGGCAAGAAAGACTTCACTGGTCGGAACAAAGCTAAGGCTCCGACCAGCGACTACAAGAAAAATAAGAAATGGTATCCACTTCACCAGGCAGCAGGGTATGATCTGCGCACCTGTCGAGCCTAGCAAAGGAAACTGGAGGATTACTACTCAAGTAAAGGTCCCTTCCCCTCCATAATAGAGCTCGGAGAACAAAGCTCCAAGAAGGACAAAGATGGTGACGAAGAGATGGAGTACCAGGAGCCGCAACACACTGTCGATATGATTTTTTGTGTATCCTCCTCGTACGAGTCAAGACGTCATCTAAAGGCCGTGGAACGGGAGGTGAACCTTGCCGAGTCCAAGTGGTCGGAAACTGTAATCTCCTTCAACAAAGAAGATTGCCCCACCCCGTCTACTTGACTAGGTAGGTTTTCTATTGTAGTTGAACCTACTATTAACAATTGTAAAGTTAATCGAGTCTTAATAGATGGAGGTAGTTCTTTAAACATTTTATTTACAGAACATTGGAAGAGATGCAGATTCTCAAGTTCAAGGTAAAACCCGTGAAATATGCCTTCCACGGCATAGTTCCTGGTTCTACCGCCAAACCGATAGGACAACTGTCCCTACCAGTTATGTTCGGAAGACTTGACAACTTCCAAACATAAAATATTTCATTTGATGTGGTGGATTTCGAAACCGCATACAATGGAATCATCGGTCGTCTGACTTTAGCAAAATTCCTGATAGCCCCACATCATGGTTCGAGGACATCGAAAAATAGCTTATGTATGTGATCGAAAGTCCTTAGAACTGGTTGATGAACTTCTGACCAGGGAAACTAATCCGCCTACTATGTAGGTCAAGCACTCGAGGCCAAAGATGGCGCTAAAACCTTCCGACCAGACTAAGGAGGTACCACTCGACAAAGACGCTCCTCTGAAAAACACCAACACGCCGTTTGGGTCAGGAAATGCTAATGCGTCTATCCAAAAGGTACTGGTCGGGGCAGGACTCGACCCTAAATAGGAAGAGTCGCTCGTCTCCTTCCTCCGAGCAAATCAGGACATATTCGCCTGGCAGACGTCCGACATGCCCAGAGTGCCCGGGGAGGTGATTGAGCATATGCTAGCTCTCCAGCCTAACAAAAAACCGGTCAGGTAGAAGCTAAGACGTTTCGCACCTCATCGGAAGGAGGCAATCCAATTGAAGATCGACAAGCTCCTCGAGGCTGGATTTATTCATGAAGTTGACCACCCAGAGTGGCTCGCCAGTCCTGTAATTGTTAGAAAAAGCAATGAGAAATGGAGAATGCGTATTGACTTCACAGATTTTAATAAAGCTAGTCTGAATGATGACTTTCTCCTTCCACGCATTGATCAACTTGTAGACCCTACTTCCGAGTGTGAGTTGTTAAGTTTTTTATATGCATACTCAGAGTACCACCAGATTAATATGAGTAAAGATAATGAAGAGAAAACTTTCTTCATCACTCCATATGGCACTTACTGATACGTTAATATGCCATTTGGTCTCAAAAACGCTGGTGCAACTTTCGAGAGGTTGGTGCAAAAAAAAACTTTTAATCCTCAGAATGGTCAAAATCTAGAGGCCTACGTTGATGACTTGATCGTGAAAAACATCAACGCTGGCGACCACATTTCTGACCTACACGAGACTTTCAATAACTTAAGAAGACATAACCTTAAGTTAAATCCAGAGAAGTGTTTGTTTGGAGTTTTTTTGGGAAAGCTTATTGGATTCCTAATTTCGACTAGAGGAATTGAAGCAAACCTATCAAAAATATCGACCATTGACCAGATGCGTCCTCCGACCACAAGGAAGAAAGTTCAAAAACTAACTGGTTGTATGGCAGCGCTAAGTTGTTTCATAGCACGATTAGGTGAGAAAGGACCCCCTTTCTTCAAACTTCTTTGGAAACACGAAAGTTTCGAGTGGACTAAAGAGATAAATAATGCCTTTGAAGAACTTAACAAGTACCTTACGAGTACCCCGATCCTAGTATCTCCAAGATCGGGAGAAACATTGCTGATTTACGTGGCTGCAACACCAAAAACAGTCAATGGTGTACTAGTGGTAGAACGTAAAAACGTTCAACAACCGCTATATTACATAAGCGAAGTCTTGCATGGACCCAAAAAACGATATCCACGGGTACAAAAGTTGCTCTATGACCTCCTTATGGCTTCAAGGAAACTGAAACATTACTTTCAGGCCCACAGAGTGGTTATACCAACCGAATATCCCCTGGGTCAAGTCCTTGGAAACAGGGAATCATCAGCTCGGATAGCAAAATGGACGGTCAAGCTTGGGGCGTTCGACCTCCATTTCATCTCACAAACAACAATCAAGTCTCAGGCAATAGCTGAATTCATTACTGAATGGACAAATCCTGAACCCACCCAAGAGCCCGAGTACGAACACCATGACGAGTGGACAATGTACTTTGACGGTTCCTTGATGCTCAAAGGCTCATGGCTGGAGTTGTCTTGATATCCCCTACTGGCGAACACATCAAGTACGTCATCCAGCTAAACTTTCCTGCTATAAACAATATGGCAGAATACGAAGGTTTACTGGTAGGATTCCGAGCAGCTCGTGCGCTCGGGATTGTCAAATTACTAGTGAAAGATGATTCTCAGCTAGTAGCAAATCAAGTCGGGAAATAGTATCAATGCTCAAGTACCAAGATGTTATCTTATCTGGCGGAAGTACAAAAATTCAAAAAGCACTTTTTTAGTTTTCAGATCCAACATATTCCTAGAAAGGAAAACTTTCTAGCAGACCAGTTGGTACGGATGGCCTCCACGAGGTCACCTGTCCTGCCTGGAGTTTTTCTTGAGCAACTCGATTCACCCTCGATGGTCGAGCATTCCGAGGACATAGATGTTCCACTGGAGGTCGTACAAATCAATCCTATGAACATGGATGCCCCACAGGTCGTGCAACATGATCACGGTAGAGATTGGATGACGTCGATCTACAATTATCTTCAGCATGACATTATTCCTGAAGATGATGTAGAGGCTGGTCGTATAGCTCGAAAAACCAAATCATACACTCTGATCGAAAGTGCCTTGTATAAACGAGGATCTCACGGAGTGTTGATGAGATGCAAATCTCAAACGGATGGTATTAAGTTGCTATCTGACATTCACGGAGGAGTCTGTGGAGCACATCATTCCTACATAACACTGGTCGGTAAAACCTTGAGGTAAGGATACTACTGGCCAACTACCCTTCATGATAAAAAAAAAGAACTCGTGATAAAGTGTGTACAATATCAATTTCATAGTCGACAAGTACATCAGTCGGCACAAACTTTGCAAACCATACATCTTTCTTGGCCTTTTCCAACCTAGGAACTAGACATTCTGGGACTTTTCCCAAGAGCACCCGGGAGCTTCGAATTCCTTTTCGTCATGATTGGCACGTTTACAAAATAGATAGAAGTCGAGCTAGTTGTTAAAATAACAACTAAAGCTGCTAAGAGGTTCCTCACAAAAAATATGATCACACGATTTGGTATACCCAGTCGTATAATCAAAGATAACAGTACTCAGTTCTCTAGCAAATTTTTTAAGAATTCTACGAGGATCTAGGTATCAAGATACATTTCACTTCTATCGCTCATCCACAGAGTAATAGAGCAGTCGAGCGAGCTAACAGTATCATAATGCAAGGAATGAAACGCCGAGTATTCGACCAGTTAACAAAATTGTCAGGAGCTTGGGTTCAAGAACTTCTTTCTGTATTATGGACCGTTCGAATCATGACCAGTTGTGCAACCAGTGAAACATCATTTTTTCTGGTTTACGGTGCTGAAGCCATGCTTCCCAGAACTGAAAATAGACTCTGCTCGAACTGATTGTTCTAATGAGAATGATCACATAGAACGAAGACTTGACGACATCAATTTCCTTGAAGAACGACGAAGCCAAGCCCTTATACGATCGGCGGTTTACCAACAAGCCATGCGAAGGTACCACAGTCATAAGGTGCAACCTCGCAGCCTAGCTGTAGGTGATTTGGTTCTACAAAAGATTTAGAGCCAGGCTAAACGCAATAAACTTTCTCCCAAATGGGAAGGTCCATACACTGTAGTCGAAGTCACCAGACCTGGTTCGTTACGACTAGCTATGTCAAACGGGCGTGTTTTATCAAATTCTTGGAATATTGACCAATTGCGTAAGTTCTTTGTATAATTGTATTTTATTTATTTTTTTATTTTCAATAAATATTTATTATTTCCTTATTTTCTACGATGAGTGATATTGTTTATATGACTGTACCCTTATTTTGGTCGCAAACTATTGTTGTTTAGATGGTCCGAGAAGACCAAATTCTCTTCGATATCCTCTTAAAGGGTCTCTGTTACTCTATGACTCGGACATATAAGTCAAATGTCGTAAGGGTCCTAGTCGTGACCATTCAGTCAATGGTTCTCACGCGCGACCACACTCTTTTCTTAAAGAAACACACGAGTAACCGAAGCATAACACAAACGACTACATATAGTGATTTATATGCTTAAGATTTCGGAGACTACATTTCTTCACTTCAACATTCTGTTCTACTCTTGTTTCGGCTACTGGTCGGGACACGGAAAGCCTCCTAGTCGAAGTCTCTCCTCTCCGCATGTGGTCTTGCCCACTGGAAGGAGCTTTCTAGCAATGGTCCTTTTCATACGATCTTCGCTGCAAGTCGAAACTTGAGCACGAGCACGTTTCGCGAGGTGTTTTTCATGTCTATAGTTCTTAGCAATAATTACGGCCAGTTTGGATACTATATATAAATAACGCCATTTATCATTTTTTGCATACATCCTTGCATAATTTTTCTCATCAAGACAAGTCTTATCTTCCGATCATACAATGTATTGTTTGGTATTTCGATTATGGAAAATAGATCTACAACTAGTCGAAGTCATACACTGATTCCGACCACAATTAATTTCCTAGTATTAATGCAACTACTTTTGTTATATAATCAGCACATACTTTATACAGTGGCCGTGACTTTAGCTCTTACTCTTAGCTTACTGCTTTTTTAGTAAAGATATTCTACTATAAAGCAGTCGGGGGTTAGGAAATATATAAGTACTTCATAAGTCAAAAGGATAAACAAAAGACTTTACTGATGAAAGGAAGGTAAATTTTTACTTTCAAAATTCTTATATTACAATAGCCTACACCTTAGAATCACCAGACTGATCGCTACATGACGGAGATCCGACCTCCATTTCTTCTGCGACCTTGTTTCCGAGAGGTGTCATTTCCTCGAAAAGTTTGGTTACTTCATCCCTCGAGCAGTTGAAGTCTTCCTCAACAGCTTGGAGGTTTATGGTAGGATCAGAGGCCTTCAGCTTTGCCAAAGCAAAACCGACTCCATTTTTGACAGCTTTAAACAAAGTCTGTGCATAGTTCTCCTGAATAGTCGTAAGCACACTCCTGAGGTCTTCGAGTTGTTGGCTAAGAAAGTTGACCTTCTCCATGGGATCTCCTAAGTTGGGCAGTTGCGTTCCCGATCCCATATCGAAGAGCATCTTGTTGAAAACTTTGACATTCTTTTCAAGATTTTGTCCAAAAGCTGTCTCCTTACCGCACTCAAACTCAAGAGTTTTTTCTATTCTCTTCAATGCTTGAGTTTGTTCTGCATCAGTAGACCAAAGAATGAGTACATACGACTCGAAAAAGGTAGGACTTCCTTGTGCCTAGTCGTGAAGTATTCGATCGACCGGACCTTGTTTTCGCATTCTTCTTTAAGCTTGGCTATTATGGCTTCCTTAGCCATAACTTCTCTTTAAGTTTCTTCACTTATATCAAACACGATAAAAGGAGAAATTGGTTAACATAAGAAAAGCCAAATGGTAAAGAAGAAGAGAGGAAGACACTAACAGAGTACTTACTTACTAATTCGGAGTTCTTCTCCAAGAGCTTTATTTGCTAGATCAGTCCTTCGACCACAGCAAAGTTTTCCACCAAATGCTACAAAATAGCAGACTTCTTTAAAGTGTTAATAAAATTTAAGGGAAAGACTATTAAAAGTAGTCGTGGAAGCTTACCTGGATTTCCATATAATTATATTCGGTAAAAATAGAGTCGAGACTCGTCTCTGCTTGACGGTTTGAAATCCTTCCCCAAGCCCTATTAAGATCTTCATCATTGAAGATCCGGGGGCGATGAGGAAAGACAACACGGAGGGGAGAATTCCTGGCACGGGTCCAAACCTGCTGAGATTCCTCAGGAATCTTCACCTCCATAGGTGGGGTTAGAGCCGCCACGGGATCTTGAGTAGACACTAGCGTTGCCACCTGCTCGGGGGCTAGCGCGACCTCTTTCTCCCAGAAGCCTTCTTCTGAGGGGTGCTCTGGTCGAAAGCGACCAGAACACCAGAGGATCTACAAAGAAAGAAGAAAAGAAGCTTAAGATTCTAAAACACCAGAGGTAAGTACTTACATAAGTTTCTCTTTGATGTATACGTACTTGGTCGTTTTCTTGGTCTTTAGTTTAAAGTGCGCTGAAGCGAAGTCAATCGCATTTGCCTTCCTTTTCTTCTGCTCAACCGACTTCACCAGTCCTAAACCGGTAGGGCTGGTTAGACCCCTCACATCCTCCGCTTAGAGGTCAGAAGAAATATTCTCGGCCAGTTGATCGAGAACAAGATTCCTGACCATCGGGTTAGAGGGTGTGGACTCGTTGGCCTCCAGAACAGTTACTCCAAGCAGCAACTAACAGGTCGTTAGCGACCACATTGGAGTCCACGATAACTGTCTAATTAACAATTTAAGTTAGTTAGGTGACGAAAAATCCTTCATCTAGAATATACATTTCTGTTCGGTTACCTGCCTCTATAAGACCACCATCTCGTGTGGTCGTAGGAGTGGTCAGAGCATCAATCGACTCACAACTCTCGGTGACCTCATTGATCCTTAATCCGACCGACTGCACATTGAAGGGGATTTATGATAAACTAATTGGAAAATATATAAATGATGAAAGGTGGTTGATATTTTTACCTTAAACCTCTCATCTCTCTCTTTTGCAGAGACAACCGCTAAAATCCAGGGGAAATAAGCCTTGTCGCCAGGCTCCCTAGCGCAGATCATTTTTATCTGGTTTCTAATCTAATCAGGAGAAAGGGATGTAAAAAATAAACGAGAGACTTTACGGTTACAAAAGTGATCAGCCAAGATAAACAAATCGGTCGGAATCGCGTCGTCACGACCAATATACCAGAGCATCGAATGTGCTCGGGATTTCCAGGGGCTAATCCGGCGTATGGAGAAATCCCTTACTACGTGCCAGGATGTCAAACCCCTGACACTAAGGTGTTGGATGGCTTCAACCCATCTCCCCACCCTTCCTTCCTTCTTCACAGAGGAGCATCATTCTAGATTCTCGACCGCCTTCTTACCAGTATAGTAAAGGATGTCTTTTTGGGTGACCGTCGTATAGAACCAGCTTTTCTTCCATGACAACCACGAAGACTTCGAGTGCATACGGATGTACTCATCGACTTTTCCATCGTGGAGGCACAAGGTGCACTCTCCAGGCATCCCCGTCGCCTTCTCCGACTTCGCCATTCTGTAGAAGTACTTGAAGAGCTCCAGATCTGCAGCAATACCCAAGTACGCTTCACAGAGATAGACGAAGACGCTGAGGTTGGCGATGGTATTGGGGAAATGTTCACCAATTCGACTCCATAGTGCTCCAAGATCTTGGGGAGGAAAGAGTGAACTAGTAACCTGAATCCGCGTTCAATATATGCGAGGAAAACAGGGATTTTCACATCTTCATTGCTCGAAAAATGCTCTCCGGCCGCTGATCTCCAATAAATCAAGTCCTTGTTAGGAAGCAACCCGATCCTCTCCAGGCTCTCATGTTTCTTTTTGTTCAAACTAGAGACCGACCAGTTGGTCATAGAGTCCGACATGGTTGAATTTTGGATAAAGAAAGAAACGACGTCGTAGAAGGTTGTAGGCAAAAGGAGGTCAAAGGCAATCTTTCTCTCAGGAGATAAAAAGGGAAAGCATGAGGCGTAAAAACCCCAAAGCCTTGTGCTGAAGGGATTTTACAGCCGCAATTCTTAACTGCATCTAGGAGTTACCCAAAGTCCAACGGACATAAACCAGAGTCCAACGGACAGAAAAACTATGCAGGTCCCAAGGAAGTTTCTCAACTTTTAAGATAATACAGACCATCTCGTATATCACGGGATTAAATGAGGGTATGCTCGATACGACTTCATCGGGAGAAAATATTCACACGACCAATTCATTTAAAGTTCAGGGGCTAGCTGACGAGGATTAAAATCTCTATGTATTACTTTAATACATAATAAAAGACCATATGTCTTTGTGGTCGTAACCCCTAAGGCTAACGACCCCCTGTGGTCGTAAGGATTCTAGAGGTTACATAATGGATACCCTGGCCGGATGAGGTCCTGTACCTACTCCCCGACCAGATGACTGCTCGTAGAAGCAATGAACTGACATCTCGATCTAACTCTAAGTATATTCCTTACCGTGTGATGAATGGAACACATATTATATTTGCTCCATACCACACGATGTTTTATGGTCCTAAGACACTGACAACAACCACCATGCGGTCGAGTGTCCCATAGACGCACAACTGTTGAACGGTTGGTACTTTATCAACCACTGCTTCACTCCGATCAGTCGTGACACTTCCAACAGGCGTCACTTCTAGGAGTAACTGCCACCACTTCGTCAACTACTTAAAGGAGAACACAAGCAGCAGAAAGCAATCCAATCTAATCCAACTCGGAAGATCAACAAATTATTTAGCGTGCATGGATGGAAACCAAAATTAAGTTGGGATACATACCCCTTTAGCTACTCTGCAATTTTTACAGATTTTTAATAGGTATCTTGCTACTTGCCTTATTTAAAAAGTGTCGCCAGCATTTATGAAATATTTACCGTGTACAATGAATACCAAAATTAAGTTCACAATATTTTAATCTAGCTCTACATACCATATGCACCTACTCTGGATTTCTTAGAGAAGTTTTAGAGGTGTCTTGCTATTTTCCGAGTTTAAAAAGTATTTTCGGCAATAACAGAATATTTACCGTGCACAAATGGAAATCGAAATAAAGTTGGGATTATTTTGATTAAGCTCTATATACCCTATTTAGCTAATCTGCAATTTTTACATATTTTTAATAGATATCTTGCTACTTTCCTTGTATAAAAAGTGTTGCTGGCTTTTATGAAATATTTACGGTGTACAAATAGAAACAAAAATTAAATTTATAATAGTTTAATTCAGCTCTGCATACTCTATGCACCTACTCTGGATTTCTTAGAGAATTTTTAAAGGTGTCTTGCTATGTTCCTAGTTTAAAAGTATTTTCGACATTAACAGAATATTTATCGTGCACAAATGAAAACCAAAATTAAGTTGGGATTATTTTGATTAATCTCTACATACTCTATTTAGCTACTCTGTAATATTTATAGATTTTTAATAGGTATCTTTATATTTTTAGAGGTGTCTTTCTGTTTTCCTGGTTTAAAAAGTATTTTCGGCGTTAACAAAATATTTACCGTGTAAAAATGAAAACCTACAAAGTTTTCTTGGTGTTTTTTGCGTAATTATTCTAAATCGTTCGTGTATTGCAACATAAATAATATCTATACGGTGAACTAAACTATACACAGCTAAAATAATCGTCTCTCTCTCTCCTACGCTAGGAACCGGTAGGGCTTCGCTACATCTCTTCTCCCCTCTCCTCATCTCTCTATTCTCTTTTTTTGGGAATTAAAATGACTTTTTCACCGAATTTTAGGGGTATATATAGCCAATTCCTGTTGCTAGTTGAAATGGCGACAAGGTCCCTGTCGCCATTTCAACTGACGATTTGCACACTCTTCAATGCAAATCGTCCGTTGAAATGGTGGCATGTAGTTGGAGCGGCGACTGACAGTAAATAGGTGCCTATCGCTATTTGAAATTGCGATAGGAGCCTGTCGCCGTTCCAAATGGCGACAGACACATATTTTTTGTATAAAAAATCGACTATTTTTTTGTAATTATCTTGTAAATTAATATATTTTTTCTTCTTCCCCGGCGAGCTACTCACTGGAATTTCTTTACCTGTGATGGTTTTAGCATGTGTTTCCTGTCGAACCTACTCACCTGGATGATAATAGCAATACCCTCCGCAAAAAATCAGCACTAGGCTGCTCAGTTGGGGATAATAGCAAAAGACAACCATTTTTATGCGCTTGGATGTGGAAACTTTTCAATGCAGTTCAAAACCGTTTCAAAGCATCTACAATAGTCGATGTCACTTGTTATTAAGGGATGAACATATCAGCATTTATGTGATGTGGAGGAGAGATGGTGAGAACAGAAAGTAAGCTTGTTACTAGATGAAGAAACAAACAAGTTGTTGATACTAAGACACAAGAAACAACAAAATACTTGTTGGAGACTTGCTTGTTACTAAAAACTTGTTTTGTTGGTCATACACACTTGTAGTAATTAAAGTCTTAGATACAAACTCAAGAAATAATCTATTGAAAGACTTATTTCTTTTTGTTAGATTGAATACCCTCTCCCTTCTTAGTAACGAGCTAAGAAACAAACTTGTAGATGCTCTCTGTTGTTGGCTCCATTTTTTTAATGGAAGCAAACAATGCTCACGAATCATGATGAGCGAAAGCCCCTGAAGATTTCTGTCCAGATGCCTTGGGAGAAGTTACGCGCCGTTCATTCCGCATCCTAAAATACCAAAAAGTAACTGCACAACACAAGAAGGTGGAAAATAAGATACATTGATTCTTAAAAAAAAATTCATTAATGGTAGTACCTTCAATGAAAGGGGAAATTGCGTAAGTAACATCGCAAAAAGTTGAAATTAGAGAAACAGCATAGCAATAGAACTTGACTGATAAATAACACAAAAAAAGCTAGGAAATATGGAAAATAACACTCTAAGGGAATATTCCATCACAATTTTTTTTTCCAAAAGACACTATTGCCCCCCTTCTCCCCCCTCAACTCCGATGTCTCCTCCTGTGGTCTTTCTCTTCGGAGAGCCAAGCCAAGCCAAGACAAGCCATGCCCTGCCTCCTACGGCCGCGCCACCATCGGAAGCCGTAACACTCACAAACGTGACACGGCGTGGAGATTGGCGGCAGCAGCGTGCTTGGAAAATGATAGGGGCGGCGATGCGCTTGGAGATCGGCAAGGGCGGTAGCATGGCTCAAGGAAGGCAGAGCAGTTCGGGCGGAGAAGAGGGAGAAAGAGTGAAGCCGGAGAAGAGGAGGGTGGAAGAGAGAGGGCAAAAACGCCATTTTACAGCGTGATTGTTTTTTTCCCTAATTTTTGCCTTTTTGCGGTGTTACCAGGCAGTTAACTACAAATATGATGTCATTTCTCTAAATCTCAAGGATTGAGATGTCACTGGTCTAATTTTCCCTGGATGAAATGTTACAGCAGGTGTAAAGGAGTGTACCACTGTTGGAGTGCAAGTCAATCAAGCATGCAAGAGGCATGCCGACCAACCGCGGCTGGAGATACAAATGCTAGTACGACTGTACGATGGCCTTCGTAAGAATACAAAAGGGGGGTTTATTTTCCCGATACTAAGTCATAGCAAACTATAGGGCCAGCAAATAGGACCAGCCTTAACTTAAGCCACACATGTATCGTCCATGGTAGAAGCGTCAGGCGTGGCATTGGCAATCATACATGGTAGAAGCAACGAATCCGGGAGAAATTATGCCCTTTTCTGTTCACCAACACACATAGTAGTTAGCACAAGGCCACAATCTACATTGAAATCATACATGGTGTAATCAGTATCTTATGTCCGATCAACAACCTTCAGAAATGGCATTGTCAAGCATAGTGCAACACTCCTGTAAAAATATAAAAGAAGCATAGTGCAACGATATAATTAGCATTCTTTGATTCGATAAACACCTTTAGGAATCTGGGCATGCATCACAAGGGGAAAGTTCAATCGTACATGAAAAGATCCAAAATTTCAAGTTTTCAAAAATTTCTTTGAATTTTGGTTCAAATTCGGATTTCATTCCCAATTCAGAAAATCTTAAGCCATTCCCGCTTTCCTCTTTCATCATTTCGCTTTCCTCATCCCGAAGATGGTATTTTTCCCTGGCGTTTTCTCCCCTGCTTCTTCCTCCCAAGCGTCACACCACCGTTCGCCGCCCATGCACCATCTCAATTCGCCACCGCTTGCTCCATACCGCGACAGCACCTGCCATCTCCCTTGCCACCTCGTCGCGACATTTAATTGTCGTGCGGCGCTTCACTTCACGCCAGTGCTCGGCGCCCGCCGCTGCCCTGCCGTCTTCGCCAGACTCAGCGCTTCGCGCCAATGTGGTGAGCGCTCCGTGGTTCCACGACACCGCCACCCCACCGCCTGCTTTCCCCCTTCCCCAACGCCGATTGCGCGAGGCTGCACACATCGCCGCCATGCGCCTTCGCAGGCTATAAAAGCCACCCCTTCCCCACTCCATTCTCACCACCTTGCCCACTCCACCTCTCTGACCACCTCCATCTCCCCCAACTCCAGCCAAGAGCCCGAATCGTCGTCGCCCCTCTTTCTTCCCTGGTTAGCCTGACATCAATCCGCCGCCACCCTCTAGTCTTTGCCATCCTAACTCCACCACCAACACCGTCCCTCTACCCCAAAGCTTTCCCCCACCATCTCCCTATCCCCGCCACCTCGCCAAGACCTAACTCCACCACTACGCCATACTTGACCACCGTCGCCAAGCTGCCACAAAGCTTCCCCCACCCCGCCACCACCACCCCCGAAACCCCCTCTACTCACCGATGCTCAAGCCACAGCCATTTTGGCTGGAGCACCGCCGGAACACTGCCACACTGTTCCCCTATTTCGGCTATGCGCCACCACCGTCGCTCGCCCCTCATCGGACATCCTCCGATCGTGTAAAACACAAAAATGGGTTGTCCTCGCCTCACTAATTCTCCCAACACTCTTCCTCGCCGCCGCCGACCACCACCACCACCATAATTGCCACCGCCGACGCCGGCCAAAGAGGAGGAAAGGAAGCAAAGAGAGAGAGAGCCAACAGGAGTTAGGCTCCCTTCGGCTGACAAGCCGAATATGGCCGAGCATCCGACTGGGCCGCCAAGGAGGCCCATCAGCCAAATCAGCACATCATTGCTCCTACTGTGTAAGCCCAGTACTGTTCAAAGCCCATTACTATTCAGCCTGGTAGCACCTTAGCCCAAGCCCAGCACTGTTCATCAAACATGCCCCGTCATGGATAGTGTTGACCCGACACTATTCACTAAACCCGCTACTATTCAACCCAAACCCAATAATGAATAGTACTAAACCCGGCACTGTTCATCCGAACATGACATTATTCATGCCGGACCAATAAGACATAATATATCCATTTTGACTGTTTCGAGCCCGTGAATCCCACTTTCAACTTCATTTGACCAAATCAAGCACCAAATAAATCCCAACCACCCCATCACCTTTCTTTTCAATTCTTTCCGAATTTATTTAATTCATGTTATTCCCAGCTCGCCTCCTGTTGAGCTCAGACTTAATTATTTGATTTTCTTCCACGTTAGAACCCGAATTTGTTGCTCAAACTACAGAAGGAGATGGTTGAGATGCAAGAAAAGTAAGTTCAGTCAAGGACTGTGGATATAGAGGCAAGTTGCATTCATTTGATCATTTTGAGGCTATATTTTATGTACTATTATTATTACTTTCATTATCATATTTATGCCAATTATTTTAATATTGAAATAATACTTTTGAATGCCATGATAAGTAGATAACTTCCATCACCCCACATACAAGCCCTCCTATTCTTTGTAGGCCATATCTACCCTGACAAGTTTATGTTACATAAAATTATAACTAAATATTTAGCATTGTCACACAATGTGTTTGTAAATTCTGGAAAAGAGTATTGGCTATCTGTCAATAGTTTTGGTGGGGAGTTGAGGGTTGAGACCAAGAGGATGGACAACACAAGATACTTAATAAAAGTGAGTCAAAAGTGAGGGCGAGAAGGTGGACAACCACGAGTTGGTTGTGGTCAATCTCCTTACTGGAGACAGGTAAGGACTAAAACCTTGTGCCACGTAACAGACACATAACTTGCTCAACCACCGGTTACTCGCTGGTCTACACAACAATAGGTACTGTCAGCATCGGACCACACATTCCATTATTGGTCAGTGGTTTTCCGATTGCTGTATTGTCCAAGAACCTACCGGGCAGAGGCTAGAAAGGTTGAGCAGTGAGAATGTCTTGTTATCTCAACTCAGTCGAACGCTATCAGGTTGCATGTATATAGCTTGACAGTATGAGTTTAGGGTATCTTGTGGGTAAAGTTGGGCAACTTTGCATGGTATAATCAAAGGTTTTCGGATACACCATGCTTCTGGTTAATGAAGTTGTGTTCATGGGTGATTCCAATATATGAGACATAAGTAGAGATTTTGATATGTTAAGATGGTAATTGCAAATGTTGAGAAAACCCTTGTTGTTATATTAGTATGATTTTACTGTTTTAACTCAAACGATGCATCCACATATACCTGATATGGTAAACTCTAAACAATCCATTGAACTCTTGGCATGTAGTTAAATAGCTTTCTCATGTGGCTTGCTGAGTACGTTGTGTACTAATCTTGCTAAATTTTCATCAGAAGGCATATTAGCGGATTGAAGGATGCTTTGCATATCGTGTTAGGGTTGCGACTGTACTCAAGCTTTCCTATGGAAGCATTTGGTTCTTCTGAATGTAATTCAAAGCTTCGGGCTTAAGATGCCTATTTTGTTGCTACAAAATAGCCATCAGACCATAATTTAATCAAAATAATGCTTTTCAACTATTAGTAAGCAGGTTTGATTTTATTTCGGTTTGCAACCAATATTCTGAGCGGTTGCACAAACCGAGTTGTAACGCTCGACCCAGGGGTCACCCGAGAGGTCCTCCAGGATCTCCCGGAAAGTCCATCAGGACCTCCAGGAGGTCCGGTAGGACCGCTCGAGGGGATCTCTAGGACCGCCCAGCAAGTCCGGTAGGACTGCCTGGAGGTTTGGAGATCAGAACCGAGGGTGTCCCAAGGTGAGCGTGAGGCACAGGAGGACCCCAACGGCCACGACCTGACCAAGGGGTGGTCGAGAGACCACTCCTGAGGAGGTCGTGAGACCGGAGGTGGTCCCAGGTCCTCCCACGACCAGACCCGAGGGTGGTCGTGGAGGGCCGGGATCACCCCAAGGGCCACCCACGACCAGACCCGAGGGCGGTTGTGGAGGTTGGGGGATCACCCCATTGCTTCTGGTGCAATCGAGCTAGTCCCAAGGATCACTAGCTAACTCGGCTAGCATACACAGTGGTAACATAACTTCAACAAAAGCTTTATTAATATCAACAAAGTTGTTTACATGGGAGGCTTACAAGCCAACAAACCAAGGTACAGCGGAAGATAAACAAGAAGGGCATCCGATACACCACAGGCAATCGACTGGAGGGCGTATCCTAGTCGTCCAGGACCTCATGGTCCATGCACAGATCACCTCAAGGCTTCCTCCCTGCTCAAAAATTAATTTCGATCAAGAGTGAGCACGACAACCGTGCTCGCAAGTTACACCCATCAATTAACAGAATGACATGCATAAATGGATATCTCAAAGGAAGGCATGATATGGTTAATTTGCATAAAGCCAAGTTTGTTTCAAATACAAGTACTAAGTTCCAAGGCAAATAACAATAATTAAAATTCATTTTCTAAATTTCAGTTTTTAGTTGGATAACATTCATCACAAGTGGTGAAGGATACCCTCCTGTCACAAGGCTCCCTGCCCCAAACCCATTGGATAGAAATCCAGAACCATTTGACAAACCATTTTGAAACAAAAACTGAGATCTAACTTTGAGTGGCTTTGGTAGCATGTACATGACCGTGGACACGGCTATTCGAATAGATTTACACTCTGCACATGTGTACAGCTTTACCCACATGAGATAATCCACTTATCTGTCCGCTTACACACTTCCGAAGATGTGCGACTAAGGGATTACCACAAGGCCTTTACAATGCTCCATTCCACTGTAGCCCCTCCTCGCTAAGGTTTTGCCTCCTTTGGATAAAAACCCGCAGAATCTGGGCCCCCTCTTGCGCCAGATGGGACTTACATAGTCATAACATGACAACCCACCGCATCAGAATAGAACAGCTACGATGGAACGTTACAAATAAATTGGCCAGGTCCTGCCCTCTCAAGACATGTGGCTGCACGGGGTGGCTAGCAAGATGTGGCTCTCAGGCCGGTCCTTAACTGACCTGGGCGACCACCATGAACCCTGGGCCTCAACCTTACCCAGGTTGAACCCGTGCATAAACATGCACCAGCCAACAAACCACTTCGCCCAAGTCCAAATCTATTTTCCCTTTTCTTTGCTTTTCAAACACATTTACAAATCTCCATGACAACCCAATGTCATGGCTCAGCTTTTAAAACATTTAGACAACATTGGTCATTTGGCAGTAAAACTTCCCAAAAACAAGATTTTGGTCTAAGCATGTCTAAGCATATATTTTTCAAGAGGTCCTGGTTTACACAGATGCATCAACCAGGTTTTTACCTAGGGTGACAACAGATTTGAATCAATGTCAATATAGGCCATACAAAGGATTTAGGTGTAGCTATGAATTTTAAAGAAAGGTATCGAAATTGTAGGACCGGAAAGGCGCCTAGAGGGAGAGTGAATAGACGTTTTCTCTATTTTTCACCTCAATCGAACTCAACACTACTTTCACTCCAATAGCTATAAGAGCTATGAAGATCTATATACAAGCACAGTGGATGGCCTATGTTGAATCCGATCAAACCCCGAAGCAAACGAACCAAAACAAGGAGATAAAACCCTCGGGCCGGTCGTGAAGCGGCTATTGTCTTGGTCGGGCCGTGAGCGACTCGACCGGTGGCTTACATGCGGTCGATCGGACTGACAAACAATACCGATAGCAAAATCCAAAACGAAAATCGGTCTAACTTTTGATCTACACGATGAAACTTGACCAAATTTGGAACACACCTTCCTAAGGATATTAGGAACCTATTCCAGGCAACGATCGAGTAGAACCACGTCAAAGTTTCAACCCTTTTCAATGTCACCAAGGCGGTATTTGGTGAAATTACCAAAATACCCCTTCTTGATCTTTCTCTGAAGACCAAGTCCAATCTTGGTGAAGCACTCGCCTGCTTCGCCACGTGTAGGTTGATCAATGACTCTCATCATGTCGGCAAGTCTCTCCCGTCCAGCTCCCGCCGAAGCCACCATGGCACTTGCAGACCCCGTGTTGCTTGACAGTCCAACCATCGACCAATCGCCTGTTCGGTCACCTTTATCCATACATGCCATGCTTGAGTCCATTGACCTCACCGGCATCCTTGATCGTTCTGGACCTCAGCTCTCTAAGCTTAGTCCCGATCATCCTCGCCGTTGACCTCTAAGCGTCCTGCACAACAATAGACAAAGAAATCGAATCCGGGAATAAGTTGTTCACAACTTGACCCACGTTAGTGAAAACATGCATCATGCAACACATATGCACTGAAGCCCAAGTCCTTGACTTAACAAAAAAAAAACTCACCGCAACAATTTGGACGATAAACAGCACAAATCCGGTCAGACTACCACTATTGCTTGGTCGACCGATCCATTGCTGATCGGCCGTGACGAAGGCGGTCGACCACCCACAGGACATAGCTAAAAATCCATTCGAGGCATGGCCGGTCTGATAGCCAAAGTGGCCGGTCAGACCGCCAGTGACCTAACAGGACTGACACAATGCTGAAAACGCTTGATTTGACAAACCGCAAAAGTCATTGCCAATTGTATCATCATCCTAAGATCATGCACATATCCCCATGATATCCACAATATCCCCCTTGATGAACACATTGGCAATTTTTCAAAAATGCAAAGTTTGAGGTTTGAAAAGTAAAATACTCGACGTTTTCGCACAAAGGCACAACTTGGTCCAAATACAATAAAAAACAAGGGAAATGACCAAGTTGGCTCCAGAATAGCATAGGCAAGTGAGATAAGGCAAAAGACAGCAAGAAAACTTCAATTTCTAGAAAATTGCAAAATCTCACTTAAGGTCCATATGAAAGAACAATTGTTCAAATTGACTTTGATCATTGTGAGGATGCAAGAATTGCAATTCAAATTCAGAAATGGCAATAAGATCACAAAAATGCATATGAGATGCTCCCCCTCACTTATGATCACCAATTTTCGTGAAAATTTCATTTTCTCCCTATTTATCTATTTTTACCATTTCTCCCCTTTTGACAATGGATTCATCAAGGTGCATAGAGGAAGATAGAGCATGAATGACATGGAATGGCTCAATTAATTCATTTTTAGCACAGAGAGCCATGAAAATTATCCAAAAGGACTTGACAAGTATTACACCAAGCCATATTATGTGAAGAAGCTATGGTAAATCATGGCAAATCATATATAGCAAAGCGAAAGCCAGATGAACAATAATCTAAAAGTAAATGATCATTTAGTATGACTAAGTGTTCAAGATCATAGTTTAGCCAAAGGTATCCAAAAATGAGTCAAACCATGTCAATAAACTAAATGGAACCAAGAAGCTAAAATTGAGCCAATTTAGAGCGCTATGAGTTCAATGTTGAGTCAATTTGTTCAAGCACTTTGAAATTTAGCACATTTAGCACTTGCTAAAATTTATTTTTGGTTTTATCTTAACAAAGCAAGTCCTGGACTAGGAGCCATCCACAACTTCCTCATAAGCTTCAACCAATTTTCACAATTTGTTTTGTTTTTAGCCAAGTGCTAGATCTCAAGCCTTGCCGCGACCATCCCAAGCAAGAAGCTTAAAAGAGTGGTCTAGGTCATCCAAAACTCCCCCCGAGTTCATGCCTAGTGCAATGGCAAGCCGTCTCATGAGGAAGAATTGGTGAGATCAGTTTTTTCGCACAGAAAATATCATTTTTCATTTGCTTGACTTAGGAAATAGCATAGCTCAATCTAAAACTCAAATTAGATTCAAAATCAACTTAGCCTATTTGACATGGCATGAATCATGAGAAGATCACTATGGCAAAACTAGTCACAAGATCCAACAAGTCATGTGCTAATTCAAGTTTTTCACAATTAATAGATCTATCATGGCAAAAGCTAAGCTATACATGGAAAGACATGATAAACCTAGCAAACTAGCACACGACATGGCAGGGTATAAAGCAACAAAGCATGTCACACAAGGATAATAATCAAGGCTTCGTGAAATTATATTACAATGCAAGTTGCCGATTTAAAATGCAGTATGGTACAATGAATGCAAAAGAGCCAACTCCTCCTCAAAATAGGCCAAGAGGACTAATAACTCCCAACTCTCCCCGCAAAGAAGCAAAACGAGAAGAATCAAGAGCCTTAGTGAAAATATCCGCAACCTGCTGCTGAGACTCTACAAAGTGAAGCACAACATCACCCTTCTTTACATGGTCTCTAAGGAAATGATATCGAATGTCAATGTGCTTAGAGTATTGCACTGGGTTTTTGGCAATGTTTATGGCACTAGTGTTATCACAGAAAAGATGAACACTATCCAAAGACAACCCATAGTCCTGTAGAGTAGATAAGATCCAGAGAACCTGAGAACAACTACTCGCTGCAGCTACATACTCAGCCTCGGCGGTGGACTGTGTAACAGAGGACTACTTCCTAGAAGACCAAGAGATAAGAGAGGTGCCTAAGAAATGACAAGTGCCAGAAGTACTCTTCCTATCCACTCTACACCCCGCAAAATCAGCACCAGAAAAAGCCCGAATGGAGAGAGCAGAATCAGAAGAATACCAGAGTCCAAAATCAAGAGTGTCCTCGAGGTACTTGAAGATACGACGCACTGCTTGACGATGTGAGGCACGAGGGGAAGCCTGAAATCGAGCGCACAAACACACAACAAATTGTATGTCCGATCCAGATGCTGTGAGGTAAAGGAGAGAGTCAATCATGCTGCGGTACTCCTTCTAGTCCACAAGCTCTCCATCCTCATCAGGGTCCAGCACGGTGGATGTGGAAATTGGAGTAGACATTGGTCTACTGCTTCCCATGTCGAAGCGCCGAAGAAGGTCCTTTGTGTACTTGCTTTGATGAATGAAGATGACTTCTTTCAGTTGCCTGACTTGAAGACCAAGGAAGAAGGTCAGTTCGCCCATCATGCTCATCTCGAATTCCCTGCTCATAGAATCTGAAAATCTGGACACCAAAGCATGAGAAGAACCACCGAATATGATGTCATCCACATAAATCTAAACCAGTAGAAATCACTGCCATGCCTGAGAGTGAACAAGGTTTTATCTATCATTCCTATTTTTAATTCATTTTTAAGTAGGAAACTCTTAAGCCTATCATACCAAGCTCTAGAGGCTTGTTTCAATCCATACAAAGCTTTGAAGAGCTTAAACACATGGTTTGAAAATTTTGGATTTTCAAAACCAGGAGGTTGCTTGACAAAGACCTCTTCTTCTATGAAGCCATTAAGAAAGCACTCTTGACATCCATTTGAAAAAGCTTAAAGCCCTCAGATGTCGCGAATGCTAGCAAAATGCGAATGGCTTCTAATCTAGCTACAGGAGCAAAGGTATCCTCAAAGTCTAAGCTTTCTATCTGGAAATAACCTTGAGCTACAAGCCTAGCCTTATTGCAAACTACCAACCCATCCTCACTTTGCTTATTTTTTAAAACCCATTTTGTTCCAATTACATTATGATTAGGTGGAGGTTCAACTAAGGTCCAGACATTGTTTCTTTCAAAATTTTCAAGCTCTTCATGCATGGCATTGACCCAAGAGGAATCAGATAAAGCATGGGTGACATCTCGAGGTTCAAAAGAGCGACAAAAGCAAAATGTGCATGAGAATCGGAGAGATAAACACGGGCGAGTGACTCGCTCATGAAGATCCCCAATCATCTGCTTTCGGATGGATCTGTCGCCGAATGTGAAGAGGAGGTCCTGGTGTAGAAGTGCCCTCTACCTCATGGATTTGTGGAGGTAGGAAGCGAGCCACTCGGATCGTCGGTGAAGGTGGGAAGAGGTTGCTCATCGGAAGTGGGAGAAGTAAAGCGAGCTCTCCAACCACCTCAGAAGTGGCTGGAGGATGGATTGGGTCCTCCTCCTCAGAGTCGTTGTCGACGAAGATGCTTTCAGAAACCTGTATTCTTGCACCATCGGGTCTAGTACCAGGACTAGCCTCATCAAAAGTGACTTCGCAAGTCTCAACAATTTTGTTAGTATCCAAATTAAACACACGATAGCCACGAGAGTGAGCAGGATATCCAAGAAAAATGCCATCAAAACATCTTGATTCAAATTTATCCAAGTTGCCATGTTTAAGGATGAAGCACTTGCAACCAAAAATATTGAAATGAGAGACTTTAGGCTTATGACCAAATCTAAGCTCAAAAGATGTCTTGCCTATGACAGATCTCAAGAACACCCTGTTGGACACATAACAAGCAGTAGAGATCGCCTCAGCTCAAAACCTCCTAGGTGTACTATGCTCATCTAGCATGGTCCTAGCCATCTCTACAAGAGTTATGTTCTTCCTCTCTACAACACCATTCTGTTGGGGAACTCTAGGTGAAGAGAACTGGTGCTCAAGTCCCCTATCAGTGCAGAAAGTGGCAAAGGAAGAGTTCTTAAATTCTGTCCTATTGTCACTCCTAATGGCTCTCAAAGCTCCAGGAAGATCAATAGCAAGTCTAATGGCCAATTCCCTAAAATAGCCAAAAGCCTCATCCTTAGAAATCAAAAAAATATACCCATGAATACATGGAGAAGTCATCCACAATCACAAGCACATACCACTTCCCTCCTGCAGACTGAACTCTAGAAGGGCCAACCGTGTCTAAGTGCAAGAGCTGACCAGGTCCATCGGTCATTACTAAAGTAAGAGGTGGATAAGAAATAGAAACCAGCTTACCATGTCTACAGGGAGTGCACACAAGGTCTCTAACAGGCTTAAGTCTACGCAAACCTCTAATCAAGTCCTTGCTACTGATCCTGGTCAAATGATCAAAGCCTATATGTCCAAGCCTACGATGCCACAATACTAGATCATGAGAAACAAAAGCCACAGGACATCTAGGACTGGAAGTAGAAGAGACACTGAAATCAGCACAAAAGATCCTCTCAAACCTGGAGATCCCAAAGACATGCTCACCCGAGGAGTCTAGAACTCTACACTCACCACTCTTAAACCTCACATCCAGACCCTCATCAAGAAACTGAGAAACAGATATCATATTATACCTCAGCTTACTTACCAAAGTGACGTCCTTAAGCATGAAGTTGTTGTTGACGTGCACTGTGCCCTTAGCTGTCACAGTCCCGGTAGAAGCATCCCCAAACGTGATCAACTCGTTGCCAGATGCATGTGTGAGGGAGGAGAACCATCTAGAATCTCCAGTCATATGTCGAGAACACCCAGAGTCAACAAGCCATATGTCTTCCTTCCTCGCACGACGGACCTACAGAGCACAAACAGGAAACATCTGTGCCTCAATACTGGGGTTAGTGATAAAAGACTTGGGAATCTAGTACTGAGTCACACGATGTTTAGGCAAAGCAGTAGAAGCAACAATAAAATGGTTAGAGGAATAATCATAAGAATGCACACGAGAACCACCTAGACCTCTACGAATCGACCTACCAAAAGGTTGGTATTTCCCCTGTCTAGATGCTACCCGTGGTCTCTTCTCATGATATCCTAACCCAAAATGCTGCCTAGAGCCACCAAAAGAGTCAAAGAAGTCATCTACGAACCTAAGCCTATGTCTAGCAGGAAAAACAGGCTGTCTTGCTCTAGAGACTGTCACAGATGAGGGAACTCCTCTAATGGTTCTCAAGGCACTCATCCTCTCCTTCCTCTCAATCTTGGCTCTACGGAAGCAGAACTCAACGATGTGGCCATCCTTCTTGCAGAAGGTGCAATGGTACTTGACCTTTTGAGGGGTCTGACCTGATGAAGTAGAAGCACCTGTCTTGCTTGAAGGGATTTGGGCAAAACCTGCAGATCTAAAAACTACCTTAGATAGCTCAGGAGGTTCTACCTCAAACATGCCACTCTCAACAGCTCTCACAATCTTAGGTGGATGGTTCTTGGAATGCTGTAGGGAATTAAAACCTAGGCCACTTTTCTTCACACTCACTTTAGATTGGTCGATGATCATGTTGAGATTCTTTTTCCCATTAGAAAATCTCTCAAGAGTCTTTTTGAGGTAATCATTTTCTTTGGCTAGGTCCTTACAGGTGACACACCTATTTGACTTGATTGTCCAAGCCAGCTTTTCTTTAACAAGAGCTACCTCAACCCTTAAAGCCTCACAAGAAGCATTCTCAATCCTACTCACTTGCTCTTTGAATTTGACTCTAAACGCCTCTTGTATCTCATCTAAATTTGTCACAACTTCAGTGCAAAAAGCACAAGAAGTAGAATCAACAACTTTCTTAGATGCAGTTATGGACATGGATTGTTCAATTTTAGATTTCTCCGCTAGAGTCTTATTCAAAGCATCATTCTCAACTATGAGTTTAAGACAGTTTTCACATGAAGTAGTCTTAGAATAAAGAATCATTTTAGACATTTCCTTCATTTTAATCTTGTTATCCTCACAATGAGAGCAAGTGTGATTAGGATCAAATTTCAGCAATTCCTTAGTAGCACTATCCAATTTCAATTCAAGCAAAGCACAATTTGAGCAAGGTAAAGGAATAGCATCTACAGTAGTCACATCTAGAGCAATAGCATCTATGCAAGCAGGACTAGATTTGAGATATTCTAGTTCATCTAGAGCATCTCTAAGTTGATTTGCAATAGATGAACGAGCGGATCTCAGTTTGGTCAATTCATCATGAAAGCTATAGCAAGAATCACAATCATCAACAGGATTAATGGATTTGAGCCTAACAACTTCTAGGTTCAAGTTGTCAATCATGATATCATGTTTCTTAATCATTTTAGTTTGCCTTTTCAGATTTCATTTAGCAACAACTAATGCACGTTTCATCGCATCTGGTGAGGGGCATACCTTGTCGGGATCGCTGAAAAGCTCATCGTCGTTGGAGGAGTCGTCGTGGCTGTTCTTGGCCATGAAGCACATGCCGGTGAAGTCCTAGGCCTTCTTCTTGCCATGGGAATCGTCGTCGTCGTCCTTCGTCCCCGAGTCCACATCGCTCATATCAACATTCTCAAGAGCGGCAAGGACCCAGTTGACGAACTTCCTGTAATTGGGCTTCTTGGCTTTCGCATCCCGAGCTTGAGGATGCCTCCGGAAGTCCTTCTCCTCCTTGCCCTTCAGCTTGGGGCATTTAGCCCGAATGTTGTTTGGCTTACCACACTCAAAGCAGGTAACAGAGCCACCTCTCCTTCTACTCCTCACCTTGTTGTAGACTCTTGTGAATTTTATGGATAGGAGGGCTAAATCATCCTCATATAGTTTCTCTAGCTGCTCATCGCTCAAAGAGTGTAAAGCGGACAATGAAAAACCAGATGAGCTAAAATCCAGAGAGTCAGAAGAACTATCCTTAGATGGATCAACCACTAAAGCCATCGACTCTGTCTTGGGGAGACGCGAGATGAAGTCAATCTCATGTGTCTTCAACCTCGAGTAGAGCTTATCCATAGTAAGCTCACTCATGACAATGTTGTCATTGATGGAAGTGATTTTTATCCCCCAGACTTTCACATCAAGAGCACCCAAAAGTCGGCGTGCATTTTGATTCGATGAACACAAGATCCACAAAGACGTAAGTCATGAAGGATTTTGAGAATCTTCCCACAACTCATCCAAAGATTCACCTGGCCTTTGTTCGATCTTTGAGTATTCTTTCTCGAGTTGGTTCTGTCTCACTTCCTTGATCGCAGTAGAGCCCTCGTGGTAATCACAAAGGGTCTTCCAGATCTCATGAGCAGACCTCAAATGAGCGACACGCTCAAACTCAGATCGACTAAGCCCTTGAATCAAGAAGTTTCGAGCCTTACTGTTTGCCTCCACATCTGGAGTGATCACATCGTCATTGGCTGGCACAACATAGTGATTTTTGACGTTAAACCAAATTACGTGTCCTTGAGTCTCGATGTAGGCATGCATGCAAGCCTTCTAGTAAGCAAAATCGACTCCATCGAACACAGGTGGTTTGTTCGAATACTTGTCAGACGCCATGGCTCCAAAGACCGGTTAAGATCTATGAGAAGAGCTAACCGTGCTCCGATACCACTTGTAGGACCAGAAAGGCGCCTAGAGGGGGGTGAATATACGCTTTCTCTATTTTTCACCTCAATCGAACTCAACACTACTTTCACTCCAATAGCTATAAGAGTTATGAAGACCTGTATACAAGCACAGTGGATGACCTGTGTTGAATCCGATCAAACCCCGAAGCAAACGAACCAAAACAAGGAGATTAAACCCTCGGGCCCAGCCTGACCGACGGCTATTGTGCGGTCAGACCGACGAGCGATCGGCCGTGGCTTACACGCCAGATCGGCCCGACTGACGAGCGATCTTGTCGGCCGAAATCCAAAACGAAAATCGGTCTAACTTTTGATCTACACGATGAAACTTGACCAAATTTGGAACACACCTTCCTAAGGATATTAGGAACCTATTCCAGGCAACTATCGAGTAGATCCACGTCAAACTTTCAACCTTTTTCAATTTGAACGAACATTGGTTCAAAATCGGGCAAGAATGAAAACTAGATCCAAACACTTGCTCGTGGGAGATTGATGATCTAGATGATCCTAGATATATTCCCACACGTCACAGCAAGGTAGATGAGGGCAAGAATAGTCCAAGCCAACCGAAAAAAAACTGGAAGCAGCCAATGAACCAAGTAGCAACCCAGAAGGCCATGAGGCATAATTCCTTTACTCAGAACATATGCATATATCATGATCAGTAAAAATCCATATCTTACATTTAAGCATCCTAGTTAATAATAGCTGAATCCAAATATCTACACTAAAAGGCCAAGCACACACACTAAACATCATCTCATTTTGTACCCCCTTCATTTTTCCTTCTCTTCAGCATCAAACAACAATCCACATAGAAAAAAACCCTGTCTGTAAACAGTTACAATTGTCTCAAATCAACACCGACAAATCACACATGTAACGGAGGGTTCAACCTCTAGAGAAAGCAATCTAAATTAGAGAATACATAAAGGAAAAATAAGCAACCTAACACTCATAAGGCCTGATGTTCATTTGATCATATCAGGGAACAGGGACATCCTTCAGTGAGGCAGGATCCACCTTAGGAGGGTCTGAATGGCGTCTCGCTCTTTCCTTCGGCTTATCTGCAGGCACAACATTTGGTTTGTCTGCAACTGGGAAGGACAGGCGCTTCTTTACCGACGAATGGACCAGAGACACTCTCTCAGGAACCTCAAACTTGTCGGTCAATAGACTGCAGTACCGAGACTTAGCCCTTGCAGACTGTGTGGATTGCATGTAGCTGGGGAGAGCTGGTGTGCTTGTTAGGCTTGCATCATCCCGGACCGAGGCTCCACCTGTGCTCTGCCTCCTTGGGCGCTCAGAGCGTATGCTCGTGATGCTCCTCAAGTCATCCTCCTTGTAGAGCCAGCTATCCCTTGGACTTGCTGGTCTGATCTTTCCTGCAACTGAGGGGGCCTTTGATGGGGGAGTTGATGGTGATTGCCGGCTCGGTGGACGGCTTGACTTGTTTGGTGTTGTGGGTCTCAGGATTGAGATGGCACGGGGTACAAAAGTTCGAACAGCGCTAGTGCTGGGGTTCTTCGTCAGAGCACGGTCTTTAGGATCCTTGTCTGAAACCATTCGGTTCTCCCAAGGCCTTGCTGTCATCCAGCGTTCCATCCAGCTCCAGCCCCAGTTAGGATTCCCTTGGTCCGTGAACGTCGGTGTTATAGTTCGACCAGAATTCCTCCACTGCATGATATAAGAAAGGGAATTAGTGAAATAATGAGAAACACAACTACATGTGTTGAGAAGATCAATATAGCTACAGTAAGCAAGAACAAGGAGCAAATAACAAGAAAAATAATATGCCATCAAAGGAAACAAGAGAGGCAACTTGCCTGGTGAGAAAATGCATAGGCAAGTGCTCTTTCTCGCCTTAGTGCAGCTTCTGTTTTCATCATTAGGCTGGCGTCAGCTTGCTCTTTGGATTGATGGCTATGATCCCAGTCTTCATCAATCTGTCAAGAAAGTTAAATAGTATAGCAATGTCAGAAATCTGTAATGTTAAAACTGTCTTATTCTATTATTGCAGAATTTTGATTACAGTAATCTGTGTTAATGTGACTGTTATGTTTTAACTACTTCTGTAAATATAAAATATATATAATGCCCAAAATATATTCCATTAGCGATTTATGCTTGTAGAATACAAACAAGAAAAAAGTTAATAAAGATGAAATTAGGAGCTTAGAAGGAATATATCAAATGGAATGCTCACCTTCATTTTCTCAAGTTCCCTTTGATGCTTTAACTGGAGCTGCCTTTGAAGGGCCTGTTTTTCCTCCTCCATCTTCACCCTTCTAGAATAAATTTGAGTTTGAACTCTTGTCATTGTTTGTGTGCAATGCAAGGTGTGGGCAGTTTGACGTTTGACAGCATTTCCATCAACTAGCGACTTCAACCTTACAAGCCCTCTCAGTGCCCGTAGTGCTCTCCTTGCCTTAAATATTAATTTTTTGCAAATTTAGTAACCACTTAATGTCACATAAAAAGAGAACTAAACAAAAGATATATAACTCATCAAGTCCCATGATGTTCAATGTAAGTGTTTTCTCTTGCTCATGATCTGTGTCACTTTTACCTTTTTTCAGCTATTATATCAGCATCAACATATTCTTATGTGTAACAACATTGGAAATATCAGACAAAAATATGTGTGAAAATGACCAATAAAAGCACAATCTTGGTGGTATTCTGAAATGGGCAAAGCACATAATGATGCATCAGACAGCAACTCTCTACCAACCAAATCAGATATCTTACAAAATCTTAATCCATAACAGGCTGATGACTTATCTGCATGCTCTCAAATGCCAATGGACGCTCAAGACAGACCCGCACCAATCAAAACATCTGATTAACTTCTTTTTTTGGTATTGCTAGTGCAAGGACATTACCAGATAACCCCTGAAGGCGGTCTGAATCTTGATAGCCGCGAGTTCTTCCGTTGAACTAACAGGCGTTTTTGGTGTGGTTGTGGTGACTGCTGTGAGGCGGACAACCTCAGCGGCGGCCTGGGCAGCGACGGCAGCAGCTTCTGCAGCGACAGCAGAGGCAAGTGCAACAGAGTAGGCATGCTTGTTCTGCTCATTTTCTGTTTCAACTGGCTTGACATCTTTGATCTCCTCAGATTGTGGCTGAGTAGGCTGTGTTAGCAGAGGCGGCAGTGGCGGTGGAGCTACTGGAGCAGTCCCTGACACCATTGAGGTCGACGGATCGGATTTCTTCGACTTGCCAAATGGCCATTTCCTCCTAGATCTCGATTTGTCCGCCTTCTCAGTCTTCATGGAAGCCAAAACACACATAGATTGAAATGAGAAAAGTTTGATGACAAATAAAGTATTTTTTTCTTGGGAAGTAGGGATTTTGGCATACCTTAGCTTCCTTCCGATCTGGATCAGAGGAGCTGAAGACTCTCTTGACAGCGCTAAACCACTTTCCTTTCTTACTCATTTTTTTGGAATTCTTTTACTGTGTCTTCAGCTGAAAGTACAGGAACAGACCAAAGGTTCAGTACACCAATGTCTGAAAAAAGCAGTGAAAATCATATACTGACCAGCAAAATCTAAGCTTTTCCACAGAAACCAAAAGTTTGACATGATCGGCCACACGAAAAAAGTGTGTGTACTAATCTCTTTTGAGATCAGCAGCTCCATCATGTGTTATTCTACAGTCGCACCTCAATCAATCAAGCACCCATGTGTAGAAATGGAGATAAGCCATACCAACAGAAGATCAGCTCTACCACAAATCGACAACAAAATCAACTCCGAGCTGCGGAGCTATCAAGCAGGCAAAAAAATCCGATCTTTACCGCGAAACCGCTAGAAAATTTTAGGCAGCGGCACGCCAAAGTCTTGGACCGAATCGAGTAGAAAAACAGAAGGAACGTTCCCAGGCGCAGAGTTAGACGATAAACCTCAGATACCATATTTTGGCCACAACAAGGGCACAATTCTTCACCATAAACCACAATTCCTCACAAAATACGCATCTTTTGCACACTAAATTATCCTACTTCCGCGCGTTACCCTTCTACGCTCCATCAATCGGGCCGTGAAAAAAAGGCAACCAACTAAAAGAATCAAACACGAACCGAAACAAACTGAATTTTACCCCCAAAGAAACCCTCGCAGCTGCGCCTGAAGCACGCTTTTCCACAATTGCACCGCGAAATCAACTAAGCCGCACCTCAAACAAAACGACCGAATAGCGCAACCAAGAAGAACCAATCACGGGGATGCAAAACCCCAAGAAAAGATGCGATTTTTACAGCGAGAAAGGCAAGCTTTCACCTCAAAGCAACCAACCGCCGAAAGCCCTCACCTTCCGCAGCCCACTGAAGGCGCCAAGAACCTCACTCTACCCGTCCGTCCGTCCGCGGAAGCCACCGCACGTACCTCTACCCCCTCTACGGGTCAGATCAAACCCAAGACGGGAGCGGGGAGCATTTTAGGCAGAAGAAAAGATGGAAAAGAAAGAAAAGGTGCCCAACCTTTTTTTACTTTCCTCACCTCACCGGTCGAAAGACGCCGCTTTTATCGGCTCACCGCCCCGCCTCACCCCCGCACCCGCAGCACGCAGGAGAATTGATTCGCCCACCACCACCCCGGCTAGGACGAAGACCCCGCCCTGTTCACCACCAGCCGGTACGTGGGCCCTCCGCTTCCAGCCGGGGACCACGGCGAGCTGCAGCAGGAGGTGGGGGAGCGGGGCCCGCCGAGGGAGGGTACGACACGACGACGAGACGAGACGGGCCGCTCTCCCTTCTCTCTCCCCCCGCCTCTATCTCTCGTCGCGGTGACGGCGTCGTCACGACTCACGTCCCCGAGCGCTAGCCGAAAGGCGCTGTCCCCGTCGTGCCTTATGGAAGCGGGGCGGGGGTATGACAGGTGGGCCCTGCCCCGTCGTGCTCCGCCCCGCGTGCCGTGGACCAGTCACAGGCGCAGCAGAAGACGTTACAACTAGTAGCCAAACCGCGAGCGCCGGTACCGGCAGGGGGCGCAGGACGCCGTTGGTGGCCCACACGTCATGAACGCGTATCTAACCTTGCGGGAAATGCTCCGGCACCGTGCGTGGGTAACCGATGGCAAGTGCGTACCCCCAAGTCTGCGTGGCCCACATGCAAATGCAATAGATAGTCCTTCGCTTCAGTTCAGGTGGGGCCGGGCCCACCTGCACCCGTTTCTACTGCCGTGTTAAATGAGGCATTTACGCCTGATTACACAGCGTTCCAAGGTTGGGAAGGCTTTGCTCGGCTGTTTTTACCAGCTTTTATGCTGCGTAAACTGTTAACTGCTCTTGGCCTTTTGTTGTAACTTCTGCAGTTGTTTGCCTGCCGTTCTTTTCGCCATCTTTTGAGAAGCAGAGGGATGATAAAACGAACGGATCAAATGGGTGGCGATGGCAGCCTTTATGATTAGAATAGCGTTGGTGTCAGTGACAGCGACAGGCTCTGATGAGATGCGATCCGTTACTGTGTGGTTTTTCTACGGTTCGTTGGACTGATTGTCCTCGATAGGATAATATGATCCAAGAATATGTTTAGTTGGATATATACGATGATCTAGAATGATACGGGATGATGTTTGATTTATGGATGAGATTGATTTGGTAATCTTCTCTTTGCATGGGGTGAGAATGTGAGATTACCTTCAAAATATTTTTTCCTTTTTTTTTTCTTTTCTTTCTTCTATTTTCTCTTTTTTCATTTCTTTCTTTCTTCTTATTCCACGCAACCATTCATTCTCTTTCTTTTTCTCTTCTTCTTCACCTCTCCAGTGCCGCTCACCTGCCGCCGCCTTCATTCGCCTCACAAGTGTCCGCCTCCCTTTCATTGCCTTGTCCGTCGCCGCCTCCCTTTATCTGTCCCAGTCGTCGCGCTCAACTCATCATCCCCCCGTCGAATCCAGTGTGCCCTCCCATATCCATTTGTGTAGAAACGTGTTCGAGAGTCATCTCCTCAAAACCCCTCACTCAATTTACCATTTCCTCACGCCCGGCCTTCTTTCAAGTAGTCTTCTTCCGATTCAACTTGGCACGCCCACCACCACCAATTATGAACCGGCGAGTCCCACTTCGATTCCTCCCTGCTAGGGCACCCCATCACCTCCCCCTCCCCCTCACTCGTGCTTCCCGTCTCCACAGCACCGCCGCCGCGTCGACCACACCACGCCGCCATGGGTTCACACCGCCGAAACGCCTCGACCCTCCCCCCTCTCCCCCGAACCGACCACATGTGTGAGCTCCCCACAACCCTCTGATGCTCATGCTCACCCTAACTCTCCCCCTCCAGAGTCATCGTCCCACCTCCTTCCCCGCGCCCGGCTGCCAAGTGCTGCCACCATCCCGCCCCGGTACCGCCTGAGCTGCGACACCACTACCCCTAGCCCCCTATCCCTCTTGGCATCCCATTTTGGTGGTCACCACCGCCTCTCCGCAACCCCCTCGCTGTTGGCGAGCAGGGCCTGAGCGCACGCGAGCCACCGCGCCTAGGAGGTGAGCGCACACGAGGGACGAGCCTGTACTGGGTGGTTCAGCCGATTTTACCGAATGAGTTGGTTCAACATCTTTGTGAACTCGTCTCGGATGATTTCATTCCATTTATTCAACCAAACTTACGACCAGAACATATGTTAAATCATCTCATCTAGATACCAACTCATACACCCATCCAATCGTACCCTTACTCTCTCTGTGCCAGCCTTGATGCGGTGTCTTGGATCTTGGTGGGGGAGCGGCCATGGCTTTGGTCTCGGTTCCTGGTGCGCTCGCACGTGCCGAATGCCAGATTGGGCAGCCGCCCCGCCGCTTTTACCCCACGGCCGGGAACGCCTTTTTCACCGTACGCCAACGACCGAACGGCTCTGTGCCTTTTGATCGCCACAGTGGGTGCCTAGTGACTGACTGACCGGTGAGTCAGTGCTCCCCTGGTATCGCCACGCCACGCCACGCACCGGGAACTTTTTTTGTAGTATAGTATCTGTATACGACTATGTATTCGCACGTCGTCTTGAACAGAAGTACTAGCAGTACTTGTATAGTCGCTCGTCGTCTTGAATACTTGATGGTAGCTGGTAGGTGTCCTAAGTATTAGGGTTTATTTGGTTGGTGACCTAAATTTTATATCTGAAAAAAATAGTGTCTGGACGTAACCTAGAAAGTAAATGATTTTTGCATGATTAGGCAAACTTGAAGATGAGTTGTTTAGTTGGAAATCTGTGCCCGAAATTGGTGAATGAAAAATAGATTATTGGATCGAAGATCCGATGGTGGATGAAGTTTTGTTGGGTACTGGCTCGATCGTATCTTTGAGCGCTGGGCGATTCACGGCTTTGGTGGCGGCAATGCTGCTCAGTGCCAAACAAACGACCCACACGTAAACTCCCTATTTGTTGGCACCGAGCAAACAAATCGAGGATGAAGAATCTAGTCGCCATTATATGTTAATGGAGTGTTTTGGTGATTAATGACAAATGTAATTGTGAGACTAACATGTTTATTGATATACTTATTGTTTAGTCTCAATTGGATATAAAGGTGATAATCATGAAGGCATGTATGTGATTAATGACAAATCAAATTCATTGGATAAACAAAAGGAAAATCCAAACATGTATGCATTTATAATGACAAATCTATTTGTGAGACTAACTCTCTTATTGTTATATCTCATGATTAGTCTCATTTGGATATAAAGAACAAAAGAGGTATGCATTCTACTTTGTATTCTTATACCCTGTTGCATTCCTCGGATCCAAAATATAGGTTGAACTTCATCAAAAGAATTAACCTAAATATGTGCATATGTTCTTACTACATATTCATGTATGCACACATACAGGGGGAGTTCATTCTATATTTTGAGGTTTCATTAGTATTGATCCATATTCCTGTTTCCACATATTTGGGATCTTTACTTTGAAACATATCCTGTGAATATATTTAACTTGCATAGTTAATATATTCATATGAGCATATAAGACTTGTGTAGTCTAAGTATACTTATATGTGAGTATAACATAACTTGTGTAGTTCATGTGTACTCACATATCCTTG
The DNA here is from genome assembly GCA_036346405.1 of Phyllostachys edulis. Lineage (NCBI taxonomy): Eukaryota > Viridiplantae > Streptophyta > Magnoliopsida > Poales > Poaceae > Phyllostachys > Phyllostachys edulis. The sequence continues at coordinate 39,596,603 of CM070545.1, read as the reverse complement.
AATATACTTAACTTGTGTAGTTAATATATTCATGTATGTATATGAGACTTGTGTGCTCATATATCCTTTGAGTATATATAACTTGTGTAGTTATATATATTCATATGAGTATATACAACTTGTGTAGTGGTTATATACTCATACCATTCTATATTCAATTACTTGCAATTGAAGTGATTATCATCAATTACCAAGAGGAAAGATTGTAGTATCTTGTCCCACCATTATGAGTTAATGGTATGGCGTGGTAATTAATGATAATCATATTATAGAACTAACACTTTCCATGAGTTGGATGAATAGGTTGAGTTCTATAGTTGGAGACTTTAGAAAATCGTCATGTGTTGGTGATATTGAAGTCAAGAGCTTGGAGTAAAGGATGCATCATGAGTTGATGCATATCAAATCATGACCCGGACTTGAAGCAAAGATGTGCGTCGTCAAGCTTCAAGTGGTTGTGCAAGGCAAAGATATGACTAGGTAGGGCTAAGGATTTGTTCCTAGTCTTTTGCCGGTCTTGGTGTTTGGTTGGAAGACCGGATTGCTAGTATAGATTGCCGTACTATTAAGAGGGGTCTTTTACTAGTAGCTTGAGTTAGTCGTGTGTTGATAGCTCATTGTGTTTGCTCTAGCTCATCTTAAAATGTTGCCAATATTTGCGAATGTGTTTTGCAAATAGTTGTGGCTCATGGATAACCCTTGTAGCATGTGACTTAAGTTTGCGAATGTGTTTTGTAAATGGTGTAAGTCCATGTACCTTATTCCTTGTAGTGTGATTCTATAAGTTGGCAAATGTATTTTGCAACTTGTTGAGAATCTCACTTGAATCCTTGTTCGCATCGCGCGTCAACTTGGCAAATGTGTTTTGCAAATTGAGTTGAAGCGGAATGCAATTTGAGGCATTGATTCTAAAAGTTGGCAAATGTGTTTTGCAACTTGTTAAGAATCTTTCCTACATGCCTTGTTTGTATTTCATATCATTTTCAAATATGTTGCAAAGTTGAGATTGAAAAAGAAATGCAAAGTGTTTTTCTCTGTGGAGCGGTCTGACCGGCGCTCATAGAGCAGTCTAACCAGCCGCCGGTCTGACCGGCAGTATAAGTGCAGACTGACCGGCCTTGCGGGTCAAGCGCGCGATCAACATTTTCCAAAGAGCAACATTTGGAGATTAATTGCCAGGTCGAGGCGGGCGTGTGTCATGCAGATCGATGAGCCGTGGCTTGGCCCGACCGGCCATTGGTTGGCGGTCAGACCGGAGGTCCTCCAAGTTTTTTTCTGACCGTTGGAGGGGGTGCGGTTTGACCGGGCGTATAACGTCGGTGTGACCGGCCTCTGCTGATTTTTCTTGAATCTTGCCCCAACGGCTAGTTTTGTGTGTGGACTATAAATACCCACCTTGGTCGTGTAAGGGGAGGTTGCTGGTGCCCCTAGACATTCCATTGAGCAAAGAGCAAGCCTCTCATTCTCTTTTATGCATATGTTGCACTTAGTTAGGTTAGAGAGCAAACCCTAAGTGCATGTGTTGCCTTAGGTGGTGGATTTCGTATCCATTTGAGCTTAGACATTTGATTGGTTCAAGTGAGCGTTGGAGACTTGTTACTCTTGGTGTTTGCCGACACCTAGACGGCGTGGTGGCGTCGTTGCGTCGGTGAGCTTCTCAAAGAAGATTGTGAGAAGACCCGGGTGGTTTGTGAGTGGTGTGGTGCTCGCCATCTCCGGAGTGGAAAAAAGAGCAACCCTAGTAGAGCGACGTGTTGGTTCGGTTTGGAACCGGTCCAAGTGGTTGGACTTACCTCGGAGGCGGGTGCTCAATTCGTGGAGCCGGTCCAATTAGTTTGGGCTTGCCTCAACGTGGATTAGGCGAGACCAGCAAGTCTCCGATCACCACGGGAAAACATCGCCATGTCATTTGTGGTTTGATTACTTGTATTTAAATTGCTTAATTGTTTAAATTGAATAGCTTACAAGTCCTTACTTAATTGTTTTATTTATCAATAGACTTGTTGTTGGAAGAATAATTCATCTCCTCACTAGCGGGACCCACTCCACAGGGAAAACACATGTTTAACAGATCAAGAAAAGCAGCTATACTCATAAAAGACTGTAATACCCCTCATTTGTACTCATAGGGTAGTTATCCCCAAAGGGGTATTTTGGTCATTTGTACAGGCTTGGGAGCCTATAAATACCCCCATGTATCCCTCCTTTCAAGGGGGTGGCTCTCTTGAGCAATAAAGAAGTATGTTCAAACTAGTGAGCCCTCGGGGGCTCCCTCTCTAGAGGTAACCCCCCGTTGGCTCACCGACAGGAGTAGGGCGGTCCTCTTGGACCCCCGAACCTGTAAAAATCCTCGTGTTATTTTTTACCCTCATGGACGATGGCCCGTCAGACGGCCGACGTCCACTCCCTCATCTGTGTTTGGTTTTTACACCTACAACACTTGTATTGTTGGTGCACTTAGTTGAACCTAGTTAATTTAGGCTTTAATTGTGCAAAACCGTATTTGTATTAGCTCTTAGAAATCGGTTTTAGCCAAAGAAGTTTTTAAAACGCCTATTCACCCCCCCTCTAGTCGGCCTCCTCGATCTTACAAGGGAGCAAAGCAAACAGGGCCTTAACCTAAGTGGCCAATCATTGGGAGTTCCTGGTGACCTGGCCTCGGCCCATAGGATATTGGCGGTATAATGGCGAAGTTGGTGTGCAAGTGTGTTTTTATGCTACTGGGGAAGTGTAGTAGTAGTACAATACTAATCTTCTAGGAGTATAAGAGCATGTACAATAGGTTTATGTCAGCCGTCTATAGTCATTGTCACGTAGGATTTTGCTGACGTGGATGAAAGATAATGAAGAGAGAGAAAGATGCTGTCTACAATCATGTAGCCGATTATAGCACAAGAAACAAGAAAAGCATTAAAATATTGTGTGTTCTATAGACAACTAAAAATATAGCAGTCGTCTATACCATTGTATGAACTGTCTTTAGTGCTATCTACAGGTGACATGGAGAGTTGCTATAGACAGCAGTTGTCTATACCATTGTACATGCCCTAAGTATGTGCGTATTGATGTCAAGGCATCAGGTCACTGCACAGTTTGATTCTTCCATTATTGGGGAAACCACACAAATCTTTCTGATAATCAGTTCTGGCTGCGATGATGATTCCTCGGTTGATGATTGGTCAGATATGTGCGCTGATACGTGTTTTTCGTGTCGGAATCATAAGCGGTCGTTCAATTTTAAAAAAAACAGATGGTACGTCTATATAAGATTCGACCGTTTTCTCAGTCCAAAACAATCAAGTATTAGTTCACTTACAACTTCATAATACATAAATTATAGTAATTTATGTATGTAATTTTTATTCTTGGTCACTGTAATTATTCTCGACAGTCTTAATAACTCGTATTTCCATGACATGATTCAAAATCTAGCATATACCTTGAGGTATTGAACTAAAACAAAGACAATAAATAAAATTTTATACCAACAAAATACGGCAACGTGGTGAACCCGTTATGTTCTGATAAAAATCATAATAAATTCAGACCTGATTCATCATATGAGAAGAAGTACAAATCTCAAAGCATATCAGACGGATCAAAATTCGACTATTTTGACAAAAAATAATAATCGAACGTTGTTTATCGAATCTCAAAACAGAATGGAGTAAGTAGGCAATGCTATAATATGGAATGCTGATTAGTACTCCATCTTGTACGGTAGGGGTTAGATCATCAGGATGTAATCTTGATGTGGCTATGAGAGTACAAGCAGCTTGCCATGACATTGAGAATTTTTGGTCGTATTAATGTGATTTTGTTTCGTATTTACAAAAATAGTCGGGGCGAATTTTTTTTCTTTTCAAAATTAACACCTTGACTGCACGGGCGCCGTGCAGCGACCACCCCAGCCCACCACACGCTGCTTTCACACGGCCGCCCCGCCCGCCACGTGCCCCCTCCCCGGTTAGGGTTTTTCCCTCTCCCCCATTAGGGTTTCTGTTGTGTTCGTTCTATTTTTAAAATATAGCAAATGATTTCAAAAAAATATGAAATTTTATGTGAATGCTCCCGACATGGTGTACTTTCTTGTGTACTTTTCTACATATTTTTACTTATTTCCGATTTTACCTCGCAATCCCCTCCCGCACGGCCCCTCTCCGGTGGCCACCTTTCCAACCGTCCATCCTCCCTCCTCCGCACATCTGTCGACTCCTTGTGGCTATCCTCCTTGCCCACAGTGCTACTCGTAGACAACGCATCCGAAATTCCCGGCGCCAACGCAGCGGCTCCTCCTTCACTCGACTATAAATACCGAAATCTCACAGTCACACTTCGCTTATCCCAATTGTGTGTCTCTAACATGGCTCTTTCTTAGATTTCGATACTAACTCACCAACAAATATTCCGTTAGTGTTCGTGAAAGATAATCACTCCTGACCTATATGTATATCTAGGCTGCATTGTAATGGTGGAGCTCTAACACAATTGGAACTTCCTAGTAAGACAAGTGTGTATTGGCCCAAGAATTTTCTTTGCAATAGCATCAAGTCGGATTTATCTATGTGATAAATTTTCTAATTACATCTATATTAGACTTTATATCATGCATCCTGTCCAACTCCAACGTGGATTGCATCAGCATTCGTATAGATGCAACCGGAGTTTCATTTCCTGATATTAACCTAAGTAACCTTTGATCGCATCGGCATTCCTATAGAAAAGCAATGTGTCTAGAAAGCGTGGAATGTTGGAAGACAGCGAATGTACTCTTGGCTTGAAGAGACGCTATATGACGATCTTTGTTTATTTATCGGTTTAATGGTGGATGATGTTCTTTAATAATGTACAATAGGTTGCTTTCTATAGACGTGCAAGGCATATTAGGGTTTGCAATGAAGTTACAATTTATGTTTTCATACATGTAACCTCATCAAATAGGATACTCTTTGTTTATTTATCGGTTTAAAGTGGACGATGTTCTTTGAAACTGTATTATACGACAGGCTAGATAAGCTTGTGCATGAACCAACTGAGGGAAATATGTGGTATGCAGATCATATAACGATGTACCGTACCCTCCAACTCGTGTGTGTTTTGAAGGCTACGGTACATCGTTATATGATCCGCACGTCACGCATTTCCTTCAGTTGGTTCATGCGCAATGTTATCTAGTCTGTGGTACAATACAATATTAAAAAAATATCATCCACAGAAAACTGAAAAATTAACAAAGAGCGTCCTATAGCATAAAAAATAGGTCTGTGCGGCAATCTCTTTTCTTACTGAGCTCAGATCATCACATAGTAGCACCTTCGATGCATGTTCAGGGCACAAAACATGACCATTATCCTATAGCATAAAAAATAGGCATGTTAGAACATTATAGTACTGATGAGAAATATGGAATTTTGAAGCACGATTGATTTCTGACTCTAAGTTCATAACAGTAAGAACTAAGAAGACTTCAACAGACCACCTCTGATTTGATAGATGCAAATGATTCGATTGTATTACCTGACTAACTCTAAATGAATGGCATAAAACACAATCATCTTCAAATAAGTTGATTGGTGTTTGCAGTCTCTTCGAGCAGGTAGCACCTTCGTTGACTTCCTGCGACATAACAAAAATGTAGCAAGGATGTCAGTGCATCGTACAGTAAAAAACGTAGCAAGGATGCAAATTATACATAACTTGTACAAGTTTCACTGTACAGAAGAAAACAAGGCTGAGAAAACATTACATTACGACATCGAATAACGACCAGACAAGCTCGGTCTGTTGGGACAATCATTCGCTAAGTGCCCAGGGGTCTTGCATATCCTGCACTTGCTTATGCAGCTAATACCAGTACATTGGCTAGCATTCATGTCATTCCGGAAGCGCCGCGTCTGCCGTCGCCCCTTCACTGTTGTCTTTAACTCCTTGTTCGGGCCCCATTGCACTATGTTCGGCCAAAGATCCTTGTACTTCATTTCCAAGCCATACAAGTGAAACTCCACACTCTATGTACCGAAAAGGTATTACGTGTCATAGTACTCAGAAATGCACGGCGTACACATCTGCCTTCTTTGTGCGCACGCCTTGTACACGTGCGAGCATGACTTGTGCAGGAGCTTCGGCTTGTTGGAGGTGCGCATGTCACCACATCACCTAGGGTGTATGCTTGTTTCCTCCCCCCCCCCAGGCATGACTGTTGACGTGTTTCTGTCAAAGCCTAAACTTGTACTTCCTCCTGAGGCCATCGATCACCTGGATGTTGTGTAACACCCTGATTTTCAGAACCTTTTTGAAAATTTTCAAAATAAAAAGAACCAATTGGTTTTGATGCGAATTCCAAGCTTAACCTGAACTTTTCAGAATTTGAAGTGTTGAGATGACTAAACTAAACTTCAACTAACCAAAAGCTTGATTCTCTTGGTATTGCTCTAGCTCTCTAGAGCTATCTTTCCTTCTCTTGTTAGTACTTCTTCTAGTCTATCCCACTTAGACGTTCTTTTATGTCCGGACTGTCCCTCTTGTTTGACCTCTGCTGTGGTCATCTCCTTCTTGTCTTTTCGGGTCTTTCCTCTCCCCTGGAAATCTCTCTCTATTGAGACCTTTTGTCTAGTCTACCTCTTTGGTCCAGACCACCTTTGGGTCGGGACCTCTCTCTTAATCTCTCTTTTGTAGTTTAGACCTGCCTTGAGGTTTAGGCTTTCTTTATAGCTAGACCTCCTCTGAGGTCTAGATCATCCTTGTGGCTTTAAACCACTTTCCTTTTTATTTGGGTACTCTCTTCAGATCAGATCCTCTCTGTGTCCAGACCTTCCCTTTTGATTGGGCCGCTTTGGATCTCTTTGTTGGTTTGAATCTCTTTGGTTCAGACCCCCTTCCTGTGTTTAGACTTTTTCTAAGTCTAGACTTCCCGGATGATTAGACCCTTTTGTATGCCCAAACCTCCTTACCACTTGGACCTCACCTATGGTGCGGATCTCTTCTTTGTCTTGATCTATTTGATGTCAGTATCTCTTTTTGATCTTAGATCTCATTCTTTGTTTGGGTATACTCTTATGCTAGACCTCCCCTCAAGTCTTTTGCTTGAGTCTCCCTCATGCTCACTGGAACGCCCAGTAATTCACTTGAACCCACTCGTGTCCAATTAGACCTTCTCTGCATTTGATCGAACCACCTTTGTGCTCAAATTGGACCTCCCCTGGTCCAGATTTCCTTCTCTGGCTTAAACCTCCTCAGGGTCTAGGTCTCCCCTCATAACCACTTTAGTTCCTTTTATGCTCTTGTGAACCTCTCGGTGATCACTTGGACCCCCCTGTCCTTTGACCACGTCCTAACCGCCCAGACCTCCTCCGAATAGGCTAGACCATTAAGGTGTTCTTCGATCATATCTGAGCCATCCAGACCTCTTTCTAAGATGATCTAAAAACCGCTCCGACCTCCCTTGAGCATTTCCGAGCCGCTCAGATCTCCTTTGCTTATTTTCTTGATCGTCAGGACCTCTCCTGGCTTTTGATCTTGACCGTCAGACCTCTTCCTTATGAGATCTGACCGTCAGGACCAGCCTTTTGTGGGTCCTGTCCTCAGGACCATCTCGTGGGTGTCTTTCGGACCTCCTGTCCATAAGACCTCCCCATTGTGTGTCTTCTGGACCTTCTGTCCAGGACCTCCTTGAAGTCTTTAAGACCTCTTAACCCTTTGGGCCTCCATATCCTTTGAACCTCCCCCTTTGTCTGGATCTGACGGTCCAGACCTCCTTTCATTTGGATCTAAGGGTCCAGACTCCTCTTTGTCTGGATCCCAACCGTCCAGACCTCCCTTTTGTGTTTAAACCCTGGTGGTTCAGACCTCTACTGTCTTTTGCACCTCATGTCCTTAGACCACTTTGTGGCCTCTAGGACCTTTTGTCCTCAAAGACCTCCTTGTTTGTCTTAGGACCTCCTAAGCCCGTCAGATCTCCTCAAAAACCTCCTTGCGAGTCAGGACCTCCTCCGTTGACCCGGTTGTTTCTAAGTTTGACTGGACCCACTTGCCAGCCTTGGTCATTCTCATTCCCTCCGCCACGTAAGTATCTTGGGCATTTAATGCATGTCTTGTCACATTAAATGCATCCACATCGTGCGTTTTTACTCAATTGGGTCACCTAGGCGTACTCGACATCCTTCTTTGTTCCTTCCCATAGTAACATACGTTGTCCTTCCTCGTACCTTTTACCCAGGGTGGTAGTGACACCTGCCCTGCCACTCACCTACCTTTGACCCATTTTTTATACTTATCCCTGGTACGTATGTTTCTAGTTTTCTTCACCCATTTTGACTATAATCAGTCCAGGGAGCTCTGCCATATTACCTTCTTTACACTCATCATCTTAGCTCTCGTTCAGTGGCTCTCCAGGGAAGACCTTGTTGCCCACGACTTCCCCTCCATCCATTGGTTCCTTCTTGTCCCTGGTAAGTCCTTGGTGATCTGCTCCACTCTTGTTCTTGCCACTGCATTGAGCTGGTCGTGTCTTTCACAGGACCTCCCCTTGTGGACTCCTTTTTGGATTTCTATGGCCGTTATGTGAAAACCTCCTCCCTGGTCTTTGCGCAAGGAACATTCCCTTGCCCCTTTCTGGTCATACGCAAGGACCACCTTCCAGGGCCTCTCTGTTCCTTTGTCCAAAATCAACTCTTTTGGGGTCTTTTGCTAAAGGACCACCCTCCTCCTGGTAAGCTTAGACCTCCTCCAAAAGAACCTATTCTAAGTACAGTACTCTTCTGTTAATTGAGTTTTGAGGTTCCTCTGGAGTTCTCTTGGTTCTTTATTCGGATCTCTGTTGGTTCTTTATTTGAGCATTGTTTGAATCATTACATTAGCCGTAGATCTTGGCGTTTCGAGAGCCGAGCTGTGAGAGAGTAGATCCTAAGCTATCAAGCAAGAGGCAAGTTACACTTTTGATCATATTGCACCCAATAATTCAAATTAATTATGTCTGTGCTTTTAATGTATCTTGCATGCCTATTTCTATCAAGTTATTTAATACTGTTTTAAATCCATAGTTATGCCTACTTCCTTTGTATGGCCCTTTGTTGACTTTGAACTGAGCATCTTTGTCACCACTAGATCAAACTTGGGTCATGCAATAGTGTGAGCCAAGACCATTTGAAAAACATATGCTTAGTCATGCTTAGACCAAAAGTATTGATTTGGGGAAATCTTTACCATCATAACCAAACACTTTGTTTTAAATGTTTTGGCCATGACATTGGGGTGTCATGGGCGTATGGAAATATTCTTTGGGGAAGCAAAGAAAAGGAAAAAAAGGAAAATGGATTTGGACTTGGGCGAAATGGTTGGCTTAGTGGTGCAAGGTTTGTGCGGACTCTATCTGGAAAAGGTGGAGGTCGAGGGTATGTGATTGTCGTCCAAGTCGATTGAGGACCGGTCTTTGGCGACCAATGCCATGCTTATAATGGGCTATGCCACAATCGTGCAACCACATGTCTCGAGAATGGGGCGTGGGACTGGTGAGTAATTTGCAAAGTTCTACCATAAAATTGCTCCATTGGAGGTGTGGGAGGTCTTCTCGGCCAATGGTCTATTATAACCTCTTTGCTCCCATTGGTGCAAGAGGGGCTTTCCGCCAGATTCTGTCCATAGGAGAGTGAAACCTTAGCAAGGAAAGGCTGTGGTAGAACAATGCATTGTAAAGGCCTTGTCATGAACTCTAGACCTCTTACCTTCGGCAGTGAGAGGTGGCATTCGTGCATGCCAAACAAACTAGAGGATTCATGTCGTGTGGGTAAAGTGCACAACCTCTGTAGAGTTAAATCTATTCGAATAGCCGTGTCCGCGGTCATGGATGTCTTGGCAAAGGCTACTCGAGTTAGATGTTGGTTTTGGGTTTTTGAAATGTTTACTAAAAGCTGTTTTGGGATTGCTATCCCATGGTTTGGGCGAGGAGCCTTGTGACAGAGGGTATCCTTCACCACTTGTGATGAATGAATATCAGCTGAAAAGCATTTACTAAATGAATTTTATTTCTTGTATAATGCTTTGGAACTTATCTGGTAATTGAAAATAAACATGGCTTTATGCAAATCAACCATATTAAGCCTTCCTTTGTGATATCCATTTATGCATGTCATTTACATTATCTAACAGGTGTAACTTGCGAAACACGGTTGTTGTGCTCACTCTTGCTTCTTCTTTGTCTTTAGCGGGTCTGGAAGCCTTAGGTTGAGCTTGTTGTGGACCTAGTGGTCTGTTCGACTAAGTTAAGCCCTCCGGTAGGTTCTGTGGTGTATCGGGTGGCCCATGTGTTTATCTTTCTTGTGTTTTGCCCTCTTGACTTGTAAGCTCTCTTGTAAATAACTCCTTTGGTTATTAATAAAGCTTGTGTTGTTGCTATGTTACCACTATTGTTCTTTGTGAAGAGCTAGCCATGATCCTTGGGACTAGCTCGAGTTCACATAGAGGACCTTGGAGAGCTCCAGTCCTCCCAGACCACCCCCAGATCTGGTCGCGGACGTCTTTGGGGTCCTCCTCGGCTCCTAAGACCTCCTCGGGCTTGTTCTCCTGGACTTCCAGGAGGTCCTACTGGACCTCCTGGGAGGTCTTGGTGGACTGTCCGAGAGGTCCCTTCTGGACCTCCTGGGAGGTCCTGATGGACTTTCCAAGAGTTCTTGGAGGACCTCTCGGGTGCCCCTGGGTCAGGTCGCTACATGTTGTGCATCCGGGCCTTCTCCATCTTCTTGTCTGTGTGCCTCTGCATGTTCTCGAACCACTGCTTGCCTTCTTCCATTTGTCGCTTGGCTGCGGTGGCTCTATGGACAAAATAACCAACAGCGTGAGTCCATGTCTCCTCGACGATTGTGGTGATAGGGAGGCACCGCAACCCTTTAAGGACGCTGTTGTACACCTCAGACATGTTGGTCGTCACAATCCCGTACCTCGCACCGTTTGTGTTATACAGAAGGGACCATTTCTCCAATTCAGGAGCGTGTACATTAATCCACTCCGAGAAACTTATGGCACTATAGGGTTACTCTCCCTCCAGTACCTCCGGAGTGGACTCCCTTGTATGCCTCGTAGACTGGCGTTCGAGGTCTCCCCAGATAGAGTCAAACTTTCGCCTCTGGTTCTACAGACACAATACCTCGAATGTCTTCATGATATCCTGACTGCGGAACCGCTTGAACAATTTAGATGCAAGATGCCTCATGCACCACCTGGATTACACGTCGTTCCACTAGTAAGGGGGCTGTCCCGTGCTAATGGTGTTGATGGCTGCCAACAACCCAGTATTGCAGTCTGTGATGAGGCATATATTGGGCCGGTCTTCCACCACCGCCATCTTCACGTTCGATAGGAACCACAGCCAACTGGATATGTTCTCTCTCTCCACAATGGCAAATGCCACAGGGAGAAGCTGGTCATTCACGTCGGCAGCCACCGCCGTGAGGATTGTGCCCTTGTACCTCCCCGTGAGGAAAGTGCCATCCATCATTATCATGGGACGACAGAACTGGAAGCCTCCGATGGCCTGATCGAAAGCCCAGAATACCCAGTCCAGTATGAAGTGGTTGGGCCCTTTCTCGGCATCTTCACACTCAAGCTTATTTATGTACGTGCCAAGGTTTGATTCGGCAATCTGGTGAAGCAATCTCGGCACAAGGTTGTACACCTCTTCATATGTCCTGTACATGAGCTTGATGACCTTCTACTTGGCTCGTCAGACCTTGCCGTAGCTGATCGGATAGCCAATCTGATTGGTGACTTTCGACATTAGCAGCTTGGGGTCCGCCGCAACTAGGTGCTTGATGAGGTTTGCCACACATGCAGAAGTTACATTTCGATTCTGCCGTAGGGGCTCACTAAGCTTGCAAGTGTGTTCGGTCACGACCTTGATCGCGAATACCAAGCCGAAGATTTTTGCTCAGTGAGCACTGATCTTACCAGGGCAACCTTCCACTACACACCTCACTGCGTAATGTCCGGGGTTGGACCAGTGTACTCGGTACACACGCCTGATGGACAAGGCGTACTGTGCTATAGCTTGTTGCACGACCTCCTTGCTAGGGAAGCGCTATCCTACTAAGATGGTCTTGGTATCAAACCCCCAATGGGAGCCTTCTTCTTGCGGCAGTACGAGCGAACGCACTACAACATTATTAAGTCTCAATGCCACGTAAGACACCTCCGATGACAAAATTCCCTTAGTTGTACCACCGGCCTGGTGTGCGTCATCGTCACTACCATCCGAGCTTGGGTTGACGTCCTCGTCGTACTCCAACGCGAGAGCCTGGTTCGGTAGATATTCGTGGCAGTCAATGCTAACCGACCACCACAATTCCGCCCCCTCATTTTGCACAAAATTATGCGTGGGACAATCCTCTGAGGCAGCACATTCTGTGCCACCATCTTCATGCTCGGGTTGCGCTTGCCCGCTTGTAGAGGCCCTAACATCATCAAGGTAGCCCGGCACCCTGGGTACAAAATTTACATACACCATCGGCTTCCCGTAAATGGCCGCCTCAAGCTGGGAGGCAATCTGCATGTACTGGCTCCATGCTACGCTTCCAGCCACCTTGACGAGCTCCCACACATCATTCATGCAGGCGATCCCCTCGATCACAACTTTCTTCCTCGTTGCTTCCGTGACGAACTCCCTCCGGATGCAACTCCGAAGCTCGTGAATATTTATCGCGTCGAGTCCCTCCGCCCGGACCACCTTGTACTGGCATCTCGACAAGTCCAACCTGCCGGGTCCAGCCTGTGCGAGACCATCGTCATAAAAACCATACAAGTCTTGCATGTTCGATATTACCTAAAGCCACAACAACCCCATCCGCGGTACATTTGTGTAATTATATACGACAAATTGCATGCAAGTGATGGATTACATATGTGTAATTAGATACGACTAATTATTTACCACTAAACTAATTAAGAGAGACTAAATTAACTAATTACGACTATTTAATTACCACTAAACTAACTAATTGCAACCGATTAATTACCACTACATAAATTATGAGTAGTTTATTTGCACTAATTTAATATGCGGGACTGATAACCACTAAACTAATTTCGACAAATTAATTAATTACCAGTGAACTAACTAATTACCTCTAAACTAATTAATTACCAGTAAACTAACTAATTCATAACTAAGTAATAACCAGTACATTAACTAATTACGGTAATAACGACAAAAGCATCCGAGAAATTACCTGCCCTTTGCTGTAAGCTATAAAAAAACCGAGCGACGAGCAACAACCAAATACTTGATCTCCAAAAAAATTAATTATGTTAAGTTCTGTGAGTTCTCAGCGATGAGCGTCAGAACGAGAAGTGAAACGCAATTGGGATGAGCGAAGAGCGACTGCGACATCTCGGTATTTATAGTCGAGCGAAGGATAAGCTGCTACGTTGGTGCCGAGAATTTCAGATGTGTTGTCTACGCGTAGAACTGCGGGCAAGGGGGAACAGCCACGAGTAGTCGACAGATGTGCGGAAGGAGGGAGGATAGACGGTTGAAAATATGGCCACCGAAGGGGGGCCGTGTGGGAGGGGGGATAGTAAGGCTAGCGGGAGGGGGGCTATGCGTGTGGGAGGGGGAAAGGGTAGCACATGGCGGGATAAAATGAGTACACTTAAATAGAATAGTGAGGTAAAATCAGAACAAGGAAAATTATGAGAAAAAATTACAAAAGAAAGTACGCCGTGTTACGAGCATTCACGTAAAATTTCATAATTTTATGAACTAATTTGCTATATTTTAAAAATACTACGAAATTCGCAGACACTACTACAGAAAAGGCTTTCACTGAGCGGTTCAAGCGTCATCACGAGCGGTTTCGTGAGCCGTCTCGAGTTTATGGGTCGATGATGACATGAGGTCATCACGAGCGGTTTTGAACCGTCTCGTGATGTATACTTTCCTGAGCGGTTTGTGGTTCAAACCGTCTGCGATAATAATATCACGAGCGGTTTCATCCTGGCAAACCGCGTCATGATAAGTATATATCCTGAGCGGTTTTGACCACAAACCGTGCGTGATAAGTACATATCACTGAGCGGCTTGTGGCTAAAGCTGCTCTGTGATGACTTTTCTCTATAAAGCCCCAGCGGTGGATGCTTGTACCATTAAATCGGCATCATATATATATATATATATTATATATTGTTAAGTAGTCTCTCGGCCACTTTGGGGATCGTCCACTGACATGAGAAGGATGAGATAGTAGCCAAAACAACCTTATTGAGCCCTGCGGGTTTAAAAATATGGATGCAAAGAGCGTTAGGACATCCAATTACGGATTGGGCGTGGCTATGTTGAAAGTGTCGTTGATGCATGCGTATTAGGCGGGAAGTGGCATCATGTATTAGCAACCAACCATTCTTGAGCATGTAATCGTCTTTAATTGTTGCTTGGTGTTCTTGTTGGCTTTAAAGACGATTACATGCTCAAGAATTGTTGGTTGTCGATAGATGATGCCACTTCGATCGGATAGTTAGCATCAACGTCACTTTCGAACATATCGACGTCAATCCGGTAATTGGATGTCCTAACGCCTCCTTGCATCCATACTTTTAAACTTACAGGCTCAATGAGGTTGCAGTGGATCTTGTCTCATTCTTCTCATCTCATGGGCGACCCCTAAAGTGGTCGAGGACTACGAATAATATATATATATATATATATATATATATATATATATATATATATATATATATATATATATGTATGTATGTATATATGATGCTGGTTTAATGGCACAAGACCACCGCTTGGAGACTTTATAGAGAAGAGATTATGAATGGAATGGTAGGGCGTGCACAGTGCATGCAAGAGGTAAGAGAACTTGACCGGCATGGACAAGGGGACTATTAATATGAACTAATTATCAATTCAATTTCAGCATAAGACTATTGACACCATTACATCACAGAGCAAGGGACTATTAATATGAACTAATTATCAATTCAATTTGACATAAGACTATTGACATCATTACATCACACTGACAAGAGGACTATTAATATGAACTAATTATCAATTCAATTTGACATAAGACTATTGACATCATTACATCACGAGCAAGGGACTATTAATATGAACTAATTATCAATTCAATTTGACATAAGACTATTAACATCATTGAAGCGGTTCATCGACAAAGAAACGGGACCAAGGGTGTCCAAACCCACCACACCAGATAGTAGCCCTCGGCATCCATCGCATGAGCACTAGCTAGCCATTTTCATCACGAGCAAGAGGGTAGAGACAGAGAGGACCTTAGTGCAACAGCAACCACGGTGGCGACCCAGCACCAAAGACAACCCTCATCCATTTCCTTTACCTTGCATAAATCACACAAACATCGAGGACACAACTTAAGGCTCATGCATAAAAATCAAACTCAACAAAAGACATTAAGCTAACAGATCTAGAGGAGAATAGAGGAGGATGGGGAAAGCAAAGCCGGCGGAGACCTAGCGGGCGCAAAGGGGTCGGCGGCGGCGACGGCAAGGTCGGCGTCGAGGTGGGGAGGAGCGGAGTTAGAGGCGGCGCAAACCCTAGCGGAGCTGAGGAGTGACGAGTTTGGGCGTCCTTGTGGTTGTGGCTGTGGTGTGTTGCAAAAGACACTCTTATCATACGAGTGTCTTTGCGGTCATCACCGTATCTCCCTAACCGTCGGCAACAGGAAGAATGGCGGCGTCGGCGGCGGCGGGGAGAAACGAGCGAGAGTAAGGCGGCTGGGAGTGGCGAGTTAGGCGCAAACCCTAGCGGCCGGTGGGTAGCTCCTACTTATAAAGAGACTTGTCACTGAGCGGTTCTATTATGGAACCGTCGGTGATAATATCCTGAGCGGTTCCACATATCACAGACGGTTCCATAATGGGCTATGCGTGAAATAATTTTTCTCAAGTATATTTATCTTGTATATACACTTACATGACATGAAGAAATTACATGTTTATATTAAAAAAGCAAAACCTATAATTAAACAAGGTTTTTCTAGTGGCGGAGGTAGGTGCTATCTCCATCGCAATACTTCATAAGCGGCAGTGTCGGCATCGGACGATTCTGATCATCGTGACGAAGCTGAAATCGTCCACCGGCTTGACGCTTCGTTCGAGTGTCTCCGAAGACCCTCGGTGTTGAACCAAGAAGAATTGAGCCCATAGGCTCTCTTCCCTTCTTGAGGGTCTCGGCACAGTCGACTTCGATGCTTCTCGCCTCGATTACAGGTCCAAGTGGCGGCAAGCCTCACAGAGGCGTGCAACATCGTTTTGGAGGACTACGTCGATGGCGCGATAAACTTCGCCGAAGTGGGAGATCACCGGAAGACACGGCGGAGGAGGATGTCAAGGCGGCGGAAGGTGGCGTCGCTGCTCGACAAATTCTCCGCGGCAGAGAGTGAAGACATCATTGATCAAGCGGTGTTCTTCCGCAACATGGTTCAACTTACACCGAGAGGTGCTCGTGCGGTCGCGGCTAGGAAGGCCATCAATGCGGCGACAAGGAAGAGGCGACCATTTACGTTTTTTATAAGTATGTGGGGATGATCATCTTGGATGGCGGATGATCCTTTTATAAAACAAGGAATAAATTCGGGCGTGAGGCGAAGAGACGCGTCGGGAGCCGAAGCGGATCGATGCGATGAAGAGACGCGTCGGGGCCGGCGGATGGCGGCGAAACGAGCGCGCCGGCGATGAAGAAACTCACCGTGGATCACGAGCGGTTATTGTTAGAAGCGAACCGCGTGATACTAATTAATATCTAGAACCGTCGTGATACTTCACGACGGTTTTCTTATATGAACCGTCGTGATATTACCTCTTCACAAATGGTTTTAAGCGCGACGATGCCTGAGCGGTCTCTAAACTAAAACCGTCGTGATTGAATCTATCTGAAGCGGTTTTGGTCAACTGTCTGTGATGAGGCGTTCAGTATTAGCCTTTTTCTAATAGTGAGATTATGAGTCGAAACCCTAACCTAACCCTAACACGCGAAACCCTAACCCTAATATATGGCGGCCGGACGGGGCGACCGCACAATGGCTATGCGGAAACAACGTGTGGCAGGCTCGGGCGGCCGCCGCATGTGTTAATTTTGAAAGAAAAAATTTGCTATGGCTAATTTTATAAATACAAAATGAAATCACGCTAACACCGCCAAAAACTCGACACTCGACAAAGGTGAGTGGAGTACAGAGGTACAGACAACGGAGCACCCAAACGATTTCATCGACAAATGAAGTCTAGACTCTAGAAAGGAGGTGAAAAATGAAAGGCATGCAGCATGCTTGACTTGGAATCAACCGGACAGTGGGTCCTATATTCAATCCTTTGTCCTTACAAGTTACACATCCTCTTTCAGAAGAGTTGTTCATAGCGTCAACGCGTCATATTCAACAAGCGCACTAGGGATAAGTCTGTTTTTTTTCATCGTCTAGATATCTTGCAAGGAGAAAATACCAAATAATTCAATATTTTACACCACATGCTCAAAAGAAAATTATTTGACGTCTTTTATTGGAACCGGTGCTCTATGAATGCAGCTCAAGGAACGGAAAATTGAATATACAAAACTCATTAGGGCTGGTTCTATTTCTATCACGTCTTCAGAATAATATCATGTCCCCATGATGCATCATGCATTAGCTTCAATGTTCAAACAGTATAGTACTTCTCTCTCTTAATTCGTCAACAAAAAAAGTCAAAACACTTCATCATTTGTCCATTTTCCTCAACATGAGTTCACGTCGCACTTACATTCATAGCACCCTTGTTTTGTCCCCAGTCTAACGGCATCTTATGATCAGAACATCGTAATAACCGGGAAAAAACGCAAGGGCCCAAAGCAAAACCGCATTCTTCACAACCATCTCATGGTACATTCAGATCAGAGTACAGTCCTGGAGGGCAAGTGACCAAGCATGCTGCACGCGTGTGAGCGTATCCAACCACCTGTCCACAGTCCACACACACAAAAAAAGGGGAGAAACTCATTTGGTGATCGGCCCAGGAATGAGTAGGTAGCCTAGGCCGGAGTTTTTGGTTTAAATGGCATTATTTATATGCGAAATAGCAAATTTAGTTCGCTCTAGAGATCAAGGCTAAAAATAGCATCGCAAATTTGCCAGTAGGCGATATGTGTCATCGTCACATTCTCTGGTCTTGTGAGCCTCGCCGCCCCTCTCTTGGAGGGACTTAGGCACATGTTCTCGTCCCTCTCTGGGCGTTGCGTACTCTGGGCGAGGACTTCCTCGCCCACGCGTCATGCGAAGGGACTTCTCTTATACGGCTAATTAATTATTATTAAATTGATTATGATTAAATAATCAGGACTAACTAATAACGACTAACTAACTACGACTAATTAATTATAAATAACTCATTAATCGATTAGTTAGTTATGACTAAATTAATTGTAGCTAATAAACCATGACTAAATTGATTAGAACTAATTAATTTCAACTAAATTAATTTCAACTAATTAATTACGACTAATTAAGTACACATGTTAATTAATTAACCCCCACCGTAATTATTTAGTCATAATTAATTAACCCCTACCGTGTAATTATTTAGTCATGTAATTAACCCCCACCGTGTGATTAATTACACGAGTTTAATTAATTAATCATCGTCCGCGCCACGGGTTAATTAATCCTCGTCCGCGCCACGGTGGGGACTTCCAGCGTACTACTAGTTAATTAATTAATTACACGAGTTTAATTACGACTAGCAAGGATTAATAAATTAATTAGCAGTATGAAGGAAGTCCCCACCGTGGCGCGGACGAGGATTAATTAATTAACCAGTGTAATCAATTACACGGTGGTGGTTAATTACACGGCGGTGTTAATTAATTACAACTAAGCAATTACACGGTGGGGGTTAATTAAATAATCAGTGTAATTATTTAGTCGTAATTAATCGACCGAAATTATTTAGTTGCAATTAATTAGTCATAATCAATTTAGTGTGGTTAATTAGCTGTAATTAATTTAGTCATAAATAATTATTCATAATTAATTAGTCGTAGTTAGTTATTCGTTATTAATTAGTCCTAATTAGTTACCCTAATTATTTAGTCATAATCAATTTAATCGTAATTAATTAGTAATACGAGGGAAGTCTCCAGGAGAGGGGACGAGGGGGGGTCCACGCACCTGTGGCACGGATGAGGGCGCATATCGTCTGACGGCGAGTTCGTGCTAATATTTTTGTTTTGATCTCCTGATAACGCTAAATTTACTATTTCGCGTGTAAAATGTCATTTAAGAAAGAAAAAAAATCGCCTAGGGCGTACGTAGGGCTCATGTGACAACAGGTAACGCCAATAATGCTCCACTACAAGCTGTTTGGTGATGGGTTGCGCCTCCTCGATCCACATGGATAATGCAGCCAGGATGCTGATGTGGGGGCATGCAGAGCAGTGACGTACGGCACAGCACAGCGCATCGCATGGTGTCGCGTCGCATGGGTTCTTCTTCCCTTCTGCTCCGGCTGCTGCTATTGCGAGGTAGTTGGGCGACAGTATCACACCGGTATGGGGATGTGATGTTAGGGTTACCACGGTCTAACACTTGAAGCGGTACCAGCTTGCTTGTAGATATGTCAGTCCCATCAAGTGGCCAACCTGAGCCTGGATCATCTGCTGCGATGCTGCCAAAAGAATGGTGATTGTCGCTTTGATGAAGCAAAAGCACAGGGATGGATGCTTTGATGAAGAATCATTGTGCGTTTGCTTTTGATCAGGTGGAAGATGGAGAGCACTAGTATCCTGGTAATCATGATTCTGATTCAGGTGAAAGGCATCCGTGCATTGGATCTGAACTCCAGTACTGTTTAATGTAGGCTCAAAATAGTCTCAGATTGGTCCCTAATTGGGCCGAAATGCTTAAGCACAGAAGATGGGCTGGAATACTTGTTTGCAACGTTAATAGAAACAGTAACATCAGAGAAGTCAAATGCATCGCCTTTCCATCAGTGAATCAGGATTCAGGAAGGATCAGAATCAATGGAACTTGTTGCTGGTTACACACTGTCCAGTGACACTAAAAAAATCCTACTCCAACCTTTCAGTTTCACACCCGGATGAATCGACTCTCCATATACCACGTATAATACAGCTATCCATGTACCACGTATAATACAGCTATGAGCACGTTTACTCCCCAACCAGTACAACACTCTATATTTTTATACCACACCAACCGGCAAAACAATTACACGAGAAAAGATCAATAACTCCCTATGATCTGATCGAGCCTCGCTACTACCGCTCATCGGTTGATCAGTGAGCAGCCTCACTTCTTCCACATGCCGCTGATCCGCCTGAGCACGTTGCTATTCTTCCTGGTCGCCGCGTCGTCGTCGACCTCGTCGTACAAACCCGCGTACTTGCCGCCGTCCAACGATTCGCTCCGCTCCACGAGCTTCCCGTTGCCGCCCTTGCCCACCGTCAGCAGCGCCATGGCGGTCTCGGCGGCCTTCCTCCACTGCTCGGCCTGCACCCTCAGCCGCCTCAGCTCGGACTCCATCTCCCCCTTCTCCGCCGCCTCCGCCGCCGCGTCGGCCTCCGTCTTCAGGGGGAGCTTCTCGAACTCGTACTGTTGCAGCTCGAGCTTCAGCTGCCCGTTCTCCTGCAGCGCGCCATGCAGCTGCTCTTTCCGCTCGTCCGCTGCGGTGTCCGTTCTCGTGTCGGCTTGTAGCTTCTTGTTCGCGTCCAGTGCGCGCCTCAGCTCCGAGTCCTTGTCGAAGAGGCTCGCCTTGAGGAAGATGACCTCGGACTTGGCGCTCTCGAGCGCCGCGGCGAGCTTGCCGTGCCGCAGGTCGGACTCCATCTTTATCTGGTCCATGAGCTCGTACGCGCACTGCGTCTCCACGGTGCTCAGGATCTTCTCTTCTTGGAACCTGGCCTCCACGGCCTCCAACGCCGACCTCAGCTCGGCGGTCTCCGAGTCCCAACAGTTGCAACTACGCTCACCGGCCTTCGCCGACGTCTCCGCCATCTCCTCCTCGAGGGCCTTGACATTGGCGCGCGACTCCTCGAGCTCCTTGACCACGAGGCTGAAGGAGTCCATCAGCTTGGAGCCGTCGGTGAGCAGCGAGTCGATGGTGGCCCGGCTCGCCTCCAGCTGCTGCTTGCACTCCTCGTGCATGGCGCGCGCCTGTGCCTCGGCCCCCTCGCCCGCCTTGAGTTTGACCCTGAGGTCGTCGATGGTGGCCAGCGCCTCCACCACGTCCTGCTTGCGGTCGGCGCGGGCCGCGGCGGCGAGCTGCACGCGGAGGCGGTGCACCACGCCCATGGCCGCGACGAGCGCGGCCGAGTCGGCGGCGTGCTGCTTCTGCATGGCCACCAGCTCTGACTGCCACGAGCGGTCGCGCTCCTGGGACAGCCGGCGCAGCTCGAGGATGCGAGCCTCCTCGGCGGAGGAGAGCTCGGCGAGCTGCGCCTCGGAGTCGCGGACCTGCGCGGACGCCGCTGCGGCCTGCACCCTGGCCTCCTCGGCCTCCTGCAGGGCCCGCTTCTTGGAGAGCTCGGAGGAGAGGAGCTGCTCCCTGGCCTTCTTGAGCTCGTCTCGCAGCTGCGAGAGCTCGGACTCCAGCTCCGACAGCTTCGTCGGTGGCCTCCTTTTCTGGCGTTTGCATACCACAGGAAGACAAATGCCGACAAGATTAGTGGGGGTACAACAGTCTCCGAACTCCAATCAACAAACTCGTGATTTCCACAAGAACATTATTAGCCAAGGATTACTAGTGGTGAGTTTTAGTATCGGATAAGATGGTTTTGCTGAGCATTACCATTTCCCCCATTTCCTTACTTAACTTTGTAAGAGTTTAATTGGTACTTTTGCTTACATGTTAGGCATTGAAGCAAGGATTAATGACAATGCTGCTGATAGTTTCCCCCTTTTTATAGTGTTTACAAGAACACAGTGGCTAAAATGTTGTCAGACAGTCAGTAACCTTGCTTTCCAGTTGATACTTCGGGGAAGAATTATGTGAGCAAAAAAAAGAAGGAATATTTGTGCTATCGAAATGTTCTTAATCAGTACAGAGAATAAATACCGATGTCAATTATGGTCTCCCTGTCTGAAACAAGAGTTCACCTCGGTGTTTGCCAAATCTACCCAACCTGCACTTACTCGGTTGATTCCACATAATACTAGTACATGATTACTAGAAGAATTGTTAATGGTCTTAATTGACCTGTTTTCTCAGCACCGAAACGAGCTTCAAATTTCTCTTTGCAAAAATCTGCTAAACAATTAATACCCCGGAGTACTTATTTTAGCTACCAAATACTTGTCTGTTTCAGTGTTAATTGACAGTGTGTTCCATCAAGAGAGAGACAGAACAAGAGCCAACTACTACTAATTGAGTGGGTGCGAACATTTAAGAACAGCTCGAGCGATCTTTTAAACACTTGTAACGAACTTTGGATAGAAACTGGACAAAATTTCCTTTCATATGCCAGAACTGATGTGCTGCTACCATACGACAATACTGAAAGACTATTTTGAAATGGAGTAGCTCATCAAGTAAACCGAAGAGAGAGCCGATATTTGTGCCAATTACCTCTCTTTCTGCGCTCATCGTCGATCGGCGTTCCACCTTCGGACTTCGCCCGGTGGGCGACTTGGTGGACGGCCTATCGGCGGTGGAATCCGGGACTGCCACCCTCGTCGGCCGGCTCTTGGTTCCCTGGGGAGACGACCGAGTAGGGTGCTCCAAGGAACCATTCCTTCATGCCAAAAACACATCAAGCAGAATCAGAAACCACAAATATCACAAGGCAGGCAAGCTCACACTAAAGCACGTTACCTCATGGTTGTATTGCTGGAATATAGCTTGAGAAAATGCATTTTGTTTAAGGATAGCATGATTACAACAAGCAAAAGATTTCAGTGCCTCTCTTCATGTCAAATGCAGGCAAAAGAAAGCTTTTCTTTGGGAGACTTCAATCCAATCGAGCAGAACCAATTCAAATTTCTGATGAGAAAGTAAACTACGGAGTAGTGGATTTTTGCTGAAACCGCTTGCGGAAGAACGAAATGGATCAAGATTTCAGCTCAAACCAGATGCAAAGAAACAAGATTTAATGGGGGGAACAAAGAATCCGAGGCCGAGCAAAGAGGCCGACAAGAAGTGAAGGGGGAGCAACCGAGCGAGACAGGAACCGAGAAAAGGGCAACGGCATTTACTTGATCTCCCGGTATGCAAGCACAGGATCAAAAAGAGGGGAGAGAGTGAGCTTTACGGATGTGGTTAGCAACAAGTGGACCACTGCTCCTTGGCGCCGAGCTCAAGAACGAGACAGGCGTTGTCCATGGAGCTATCTGCAAACAGTCACGGTCACGGTAACATGTAACCTTGATTTGAAAACTTGGTCTCTTCTTGGCTCCCCCAAAAAAATAAACAGGAGGCAGACAGATGGTGGCAAGGAGGAGAGTGTAGTTTAGAGCAGCCCAATCGCGTATTTCCATGTCACGGATCGCAATTAGCGCGATCAATGCTGTAACTGCAGCTGTTGAGAGCCTCTGTTTTGCTCCCCTTGGCAGAGAGTATTAGAAGTACTCAATTGCTCATACGACTCGTAACATGGGCTAGTAGCGAAACTGAAGGCCAGACCAGGGGAGTTGTGCATTAAGAAAACCGATGCATGCACATTGACTAAATCCCGATTCAACGGTTGAGGATGGAGAGGAGAATCAGCATCACAGAGTTGGATGCATGGCGGAATAAACAAAGCATGTATGCAGCAATCATCAAATGGCACATGGAATTTAGCATAGAAGGGGATGAAACGAAACAAACCTTGTCTTGGCTGTCTGCATTGCTATATCTTTATTTCAGGATTCAGAGCCACACCAACACTGGCCACCTATAAGAAAGCTGCAATGGGACAGGGAAAAAAAAAGCGGTCAGCTCCCTCTCTCCCAAGAAAGAGAGGAAGAGAGAGAGAGAGAGAGAGAGAGAGAGAGAGGGAGGCCAAGAGAAGCTATGATATGGCGAAGGAGGGAGCTCTTTGTATCTTCACATGAGCAAAGCAACCAAATAATGGCAATGCAGTGCAGTGCAGCATTTGTTGGCTGCTTGCTTGCTTGCCCGTCTAATCTGGGACTAACTAGTAACTAGTACTCCAACCACTTAGCCAACCACAAAGACAGCAGTGTTGGTTTTTAATACTAATCGGAGTCCTTAAACTGGGAGACACATGGTGAGGGGGTGAGCAATCCGATTTAAGCTTTGCCACGGGCGGTGATGGCTCTCATGATCACTACTAGAAGCCTACATGGTCCCTTGGAAGATAACACACTATACACACACACACCACTACAACCACCGGATTTAAGGCTGGAGAAAGGTAGGCCTGAAGCAAGCAAAAATCCACCACCCTACGGCTTCCCCTTTTATTTGCTCTCTCTTTCCCCTTACTCAACTCCCCCACAAAAAGCAATGGCGTCCACACTGCTGAATCATGCATGGTGCAAAAGTAGTTGGAGGAGCTAGCCAAGACAACTACGCCCAAATACTCTCACCTCCTTTTCATTAACACAAAGCACAAGAAGATCCAAGAGAAAAAACACATGCTTTACCTTAGGTTTACCTCGGAATAACTAATTAGATAGTCACATACGAATATGAGCTGGGCTTCAGATGATTGGTGGCGATGAGACAAAACTCAAAAGCTAGGGGACGATCCAAAAGCTTTACAGCTTGTATCTGGATAAATAAGTAAGCTTGTCAGCAAAACTAAGCAGGTAGGTGTTAGACTTGGGCATACATCAGAGGGAAAGCAAAATTGGAGATCACTTCACTCCAATGACGAACGCATGCCGAGTGGCAAAACTAACTCCTCCCTTTTGGACCAATTCCAATGGGAGGTGGCAAGCATTTGGGGCCTGATTGGATCATGCAATGCATGATGCAACCACACATGATGTGAATGTCGAGGACATGGGAAGTGAAAGAAGAAGCCTCTCCTCACCGATCCGGGGTACGAGCTCAGAATGGGTTGGAGATGCCTTCCTTCTCCTCTCCTTTCCTTTGGGTAGCTTGACCTTCATATCGCGCTTTGGGAAGCCATTGCCGTAGGGGAGACAGGGGTGTAGGGGCATCCGCACAGGGAAGTAGGATGCCATGTTCTTTAAATAAGGAGGAAAAGGAGACAAGTCGTGACGATTTCAGAAGGCTGCAGGGAACAGAACATCGAGAGGAAGAACAATCATTTATTCGGTGTTCAGGTCTCTCGTGGGGGGAAAATCAGTGGGAATGAAATCTTCGTATCCGTACTACGATTTTTTTGTGAGATTTCCAACACTTTCTGATATCGATATTGCCGTTGGGCTCGCTGATCTTGGATAACGATCCCATGCTGGCAGTTGGAGCACTTTTTTTTTTTGCGATTACCCAAAAAAGGCATACGCGCACACACCACACGGCATGTATGTACAGTCCGATCAAAGGTAAAAGCTTCCGAAAAAAAGAGAGCATGATGTGCTAGCAGTACTTTCGAATGGCAATGGGCAAACACAGTTACACAGCCTGGCTGACAAGTGACCAAACTGTAAAATCACCGGATGATCTATTAACCGCACGGTGAATCGTGTTTCTAACGTTTTACTACCGAGAGAACGGCAGATCTACACGTTTGTATCGTAGACTCGTGGCGCCGTGCATGCGGAGGAGTCCCCATTGGTACGAAACGGCACGCGCTCGGGCGACATGGAGATGGAGACCAGGCCTGCCCAGCTCGCGTCCGTAACACGAAAAGCATCTTACTTTTGAGCCTGCCCGACGCATGCAGTGCAGGCCACTCCGCGCGCGAGCGGGACATTGGCTAGAGTTCAAGCAATGCGCGAGCGCGTGTAGCAGGCGTGGTTTTGGGCCGACTGGCACGCGCGGCGCGGTACGCACGCCGCGCACGGCATGCTTCGCCGCGCGGCCGGGTAGGCGCCAAGCGGATGGGAACGGCATGCGAAGTCGTCGCGTACACGCACGTGAATCGCTTCAGAAAGATAGCGCCTTCGGCGTCAATTTACCCGTCGACCGTCGTCTCAAGTGAAATCTGCTCCAGTTACATGGTTCTACCTCCGGCTACATTTGCTGGAGAGTAGAGGCAAAACTTGAATAATTGTATGCAAACATGCACATGACATGATCAGCCGAATAACTGTTGATTTAATGATATGGTGAGATCTAGGAGGTCACAATCTATCTATATTTATACTAATTGGAGACTCTTCTAGAAGTCCGCACGTTAATTATAGAAGGGTAAATTTTTTAAAATTCCTACATTAATCGGACAAAAAATAGCTTAAAATTCTCACGTTAATTGGATAAAAAGAAAAGATCTTGGCCATCTATTTGCCAAAAGTAGCCTAATGTAAGATTAAGTATAGACATAGCATACAATTCAAATAAAGAGTTTTTACATAGAACCATAAAAACATAGGCTCTCTAATACCGAATCGTACTCAGAAAAAAGAAGAAGGTCAAAACCGAATCAGACTGCCAGAAAAAACGCCACGGCCGGATATACAACCATGAATTTGCTGGAGCGGTGGCACCAGACAGCCGCCTGCCGGTCCCTGCCATACAGATAAATGCATACCGAGACATGAAAAAGGAGGGGCCGCTATTTTGTTTATCCAATTTCCATCTCGTGCTTCTAAGATTGTACTGAGATGTGTTGTATGATTAGGCTTAAAGATTTTATAGTTCT
Organism: Phyllostachys edulis; assembly: GCA_036346405.1. Lineage (NCBI taxonomy): Eukaryota > Viridiplantae > Streptophyta > Magnoliopsida > Poales > Poaceae > Phyllostachys > Phyllostachys edulis. Next base: position 39,569,869 of record CM070545.1, on the reverse strand, counting down.
CGTAAACAACTCCATCACAAATTGTCTACTTATTTTTAAGGGAATTGATACGACATTAGAATATCGGACGCTCTAGCTGCAGGCTCATGTCCCGCTCATCTTGTTGAGCACGGTTGCTCCTTGGGCCCACAGCACAGACATGATAGACGTCTTTGACTCCTTCCCACCACACATGCTCACATTTCATCATCTTCACCAAAAGCTCGCCGATCGGAGCCCATGCGTCTGCACCAAAGATCGTAAAAAAATGGTGCATACTGTTTACGGTAATATTGCAAGATTTCGGCCTGTTGAAAAAATTGTTGCAACCCATTGTAAAGAATGTTGCGTACTGTTCTTTGACATGTTGCACCCCGTATAAAAAAATATTGCATCTGAAGAAAAAAATGATGCATCTGTAGAAAAAAATATTGCATATTGTTCATGGTGATGTTGCATAAGTATAATTTGTGCATCACAGGCTAGATGTTCGGGTTTGGGAGATGTTGCATCTGTAGAAACAAATGTTGCATACTGTTCACGACGATGTTGTAATTTTTTGTAACACATTTTTTTTTTCCAGATGCTTTGATTAAGAATAAAGATCGAAGATACTTGGAAGCTCTGGAATTTTCTTCGACAGGTAGTAGTGCTACCTAGATTCAATCATGATCAATGACGACTATGCTCACAAACGAATTTCTTTACAAAATAGTCATTAACAAGTTGGCCTACACTGATGCTAGTGTCCTACACTGCAACCATAGAAATCAGCTGGCGGACACTGGGCATCGATCCTAGCCTCCAAATCAGATGTCCGGGTGCTAGTATCACCCTATTTTTTAACGTAAAGGACAATCAAGTTGTTAATGCATCAGTAGATCATGCATCTTACCATGGTTTAGATGATGTTTCGTTTCTTCCTTTGTATTAACTCATCGATTCCAATTAAATAGTGACGCCTTCTAAGAATTTCGACAAACAGCAGAAATAAACAAGAGAATCAATTTTTGTCAAAAAAAATTTCGAACCCCCTGAAAAACACATGTTATGGTTGTTTGACTACCTTCCAATAAATTTGTAGGAAATCATGTTTTAAATTTCAGGTCCCCGTATCTTATGCTTGGCAAATCTCTGCAGGTTACTTAATTATGCAAATACCATACTATGTAAATTTCTAAAATAATTCTGATATATAAATATATGTAAATTCGGAGTAAAATTTTCCAAAAATGTATGTCTCGTTAAAATTTACATAAGTTCACATTTAATAAGTCCAAAACTTATTGTATTTAAATATTTATAAATTTGGTTCCTAGTGTCTATAAAGTTTGTAACAATTTCCAACTTTACAAATGTAAATTAAGTAATCAAAATTTTCAAAAAAAAAGTGGTGTCCAAAAGGTATACAAATATGTATAAATTATGAATCAAATTTACCAAAATATCGTACATGGCAGCCATTTTTTTGTAAACTTGGAATAAATATTTGAATATACATATGGTATCAAAATATATGTAAATTTGGAAACAATATTCCCAAAAATAGCTGCGACGTTCAAATATATATGAATTTGGAGCTAAAAATCACACCCCACCCCCCCCCCCAAAAAAAAAATAGTTAATAGTTGTTTTGAAAGGTATCATTGTTAACTTAGACATCTTGAAGGAGGCACACCTCACTATTACAGAAAAAATCTTCACAGACGGTTCAAAAATGTCATTACAGACGGTTTCGTGAGCTGTCTGACTTTATAGGTCAGTGATGACATGAGGTCATCACAGACGATTTTTTAACCGTCTATGAAAAAAAAACTATCACAGACGGTTCTTATTCAGAACCGTCTGTGATAGTCTAGCAAGACGATTTTTGTTCAGAACCGTCTATAGTAGTTTTTTCTATTGAAAAAAAAATCAGATTTTGAGCCAAATCAATCAATTGCTTGACAATAGTTTCCATATGCAACCTCTAGCAAGACAACTAAAATCAAATTAAAATTCTGATGGCAAACATATTATAGGAAAAGGAAACCAAAAGGTTTTACAACATCCCCTCCGAATGGGAAAAAAATAATAAGTTACAAAGTTAAACTAGCTAGAAACCATCTATGCCTCTGAGCTCCTGAAGAACTCATCGGCTTCTTGGATTGGTCTTGTGAGCTCCTCTCTGTACCTCACCCGCATATCACAGGATGTTCTTGCATGTCATCGAGTTTGACTCAAGCTCGTCGGCAAGGAGAGATGACTGAAAACCTTCGACGGCGCTACCTTAGGTAACACAAAATTAAGATAATTTTCTTTACAACAAACAACCAACAAAGCTGTGTATGTTTTGGAGATGTACACGTACCTTGGCATCTACCTCCTCGGCGGACAAGGAGCTCCTCGCATCCCTTCCCTCGTAAATGCGTCATTGTGCCTCCTCGCCGAACCACGACGGGGAATCGAGGTGGTTCTTGGGAGCTTGGTGTGGGGAGGGAGAGGAGGCGATGGAAGATAAGGATGGGGTGGCTATAATATATAAGGACAGCGCCAAAATATTTTGCCTCCCGCGCATGCGTTCAAAAAATTTCAAACTCACGCGCTGCGAATCACAGACGGTTTCATACAAAAACCGTCTGTGACGATATATCACAGACGGTTCTTAATATGAACTGTCTATGATAAGTATCTTATCACATACGAACTCTCTGATTTTACCATGATTTGAAATGCCAATCCTCTGCCGCGTCCCTGTCGTGGCAGTCAATCCTCTGTCGCGCCCTTACCGTGGCACCCCATCCTCTGTCGCGCCCCTCTGCCGTGGCACCCCATCCTTTGTCGCACCCCTGCCAAGCCTGCTGGCAAGCAAGCCGTCATCTGCCAAACCCTACATGATGAGAGGATTGGTGCTTGCATGAGGGTTGGGCGACCAATCCTTTGCGCGCCCATGCCAAGCCTGCCAGCGACAAGTCAGTTGCTTGCCAAACCCTATCGCGGCGAGGATTAGGTGCCGCAGATGGGGTTTAGGCGGAACAATCTATCTCGCGCCCTCTGGTGGCACCCGTCCTCTATCGCGCCCTTGGCGAACCTACCACGACAAGCCGTCGCATACCAAACCCTACCGTGGTAGAGGATTGGGTGCCATGGTAAAGCGCGATGAGATTGGTGGCCGCCACGCCTGACAGCGGCAGAGGATTGCGATTTGAAGTCATGGTAAAATCATAGTATTAGTGATTTCAAGCTATGGTAAAATCAGAAATACTTATCACGGACGGTTTTTAATACAAACCGTCTGTGATAAGGACGGGAAGTCACAGACGGTTCATGTTGAATACCGTCTGTGATACTTCACAGATGGTTTTCAACACGAACCGTCTGTGATATTACTTCTTCAGAGACGGTTTTTAGCGTAGCCAATAACACAGACGGTCGCTAAACCCAAACTGTTTGACCAAAACCGTCTGTGATGAGGCGTCCAGTATTAGCCTTTTTGTAGTAGTGTCTGAAGCATCCATTAATGTTTGCGTTAGAAAGAAAGAAAGAAAGCTTAAAACAATAAAAAAAGATCAATATGCCATGATACCATATTATTTGCATGGATCTCTTTTACGAAATTGTTTGTTTGATACAATTTCAAATTACATGGATTTACGTTTTGCATTCTTTATCCAAGATTACTTAATTTTATCAATATTACCCTCACAACTGTGAGTGAGTGGGGAGAAGCACTCTCATAAGCCAAGTCACCCATATTTTAGTTGTAGTTGTTGTAGGATGTTCCTATTCATTTGTTCGTTGAAATTGGAAATAAAATCATGTAACGTTCATGCTTTAAATTTTATGTGGAATAGAAAAAACCATACGTGAAACAAACTCAAAGACCGATTAAAAATGAAAATATGAAGTTTTTAGATTAAAAAAATGCAATTGAAAAAAAGAAATAGACTATTTGAGCTGTAGCACCCTGGCACATTAGTGATGGCTTCTGTAGCCCAATTATGTGTAGTAGTGCCTCTCTAAAAGGCAATATGTTGTAGTGCATACCCTTTTTTTATAACCTGGTGTGTATGTGTAAATATCTTCTACTCTCGGATGTAGTTACTTTCATCTCTGATATACCACCTAAAAAAATTTGGCATACTCCTTTATCACTTCGGGTATACTCATATACTAATTATAAGATACTTTAATGCGAACCACATGAAAAATTTGCAAGAGAGCCCATTGTTTTTAACATATTTTGTAAATGCCCTCATATTCGCACATAAAAATGAGTATGTCTAAAAAATTGTATATACCACCTCTAAAAAGGTGTAAATACCACCTAAGTGGTCTTATATACTCGTATACTACACATACATACTCTCGATTGTGCAAGATACTCCCAACGTCGTGAGATACGAAATAGAGAGTAACTACTCCCGGAAGTAGAAAAAAAGCTATATATATACACACACACTATTCATAAAACATATTCAAATATACATGTGTTTTGAACATTCATAAAAATGATTAAAAATTATAAATTACTAGCCCGTGCATTACGACTAATTTAATTAACTTTAGATGAGAGATAAGGGCTGGGCGTAGCTCGGATGGCAAAGGATGTGATCGTATTCCCTACCCGCTAGGGTTTGATTCTGAGGATCGAAACTCTCGCACCTCACTGAATAGTTAGGAATAGGGTGCATACGTGTTAAATGAGAAAGCATGTGCAAAATTCCTAACATGTGTAAGAGGACGCGCACGTGCGCGCGCGGTGGTGTGAACTAAGTGAGTGCATCTATCCTGTACCATCCTAAAAAATATTAGATGAGATACGGAGGTTTACTATAGCTAGTACGCGAACATGTACACGGTACACACGAGTACCGGACTTATCAAGCAGCGGGCCGGCCAGTGGCATGTAGGTATCGTACATGCGTACTTAACTTGCCGTTGTATCTACTGCTCGGTTGACACCTACGGCTAGCCTCGTCTCCGTCCACCGGCCGTCCGCTGGCTGGCTCTCGCGTGCATTCAATACGCACCCGCTCGTGGTGCGATCGCTGGTAACAACCAAATAATGGGGAAGAGATATGGCGTATTTGTTCAACTCGATCACGTAGTACGTCGACGTCAGGAGTCAGGAGCAAGGGCTTCGCAACTGGATCATTATCAATCGGTCGCTGCTGTAACATCCCCTGGAGCTCCACTAGCTACGGAGTACTAGCTAGTGGTCTTCTCTTTCGTTATCTTCTCCTTGCTAGTGCTAGTCAACGAACCCCTCTTAGTCGCAGCAAATCGCACGTCGTTTTCATGGGCTGATCACGATCGTCCAATTGGATGGGCCAGCTCCCGACGGTTCCGGCACGTCCAAACCCAAGCTTTTCGACTTGATGATGACACGGTGCCTGTTTAGAGGAGAAGATCGAAACACTTCATGTGATCGTGCGTGTAAAATCATCAAGTCCGAACTTCTGAAACGAGCGACTTATGTGTTACTGGCTGTTAACTTAAGCAGTGAAAAAAAATATATCCCCACGCCCGTATAGTCATAGGGGCATTGTTTATACTCGGGCGTCCGATGCAAGGAAAAAATGGGATGTTCATCCCTGTGTTAGGCCATCTTCAATGTTGTGTTTTAGCCGGTTCAAATAATAAGAGAGAAGACATTGAATCGATTCAATACATTAGAAGGGTCGATTCCAACAAAAAAAAATGCATGAAACCGAACTCTACTTAAGAATCGATTCAAAGCATTAAACAACGCATATGAACATTAAACAACTACATAGAAGAGAGTGCGTTTGAGAGAGTATATTATTATTTTGTGGTTTTTTAATGTAACATGAGTCCCAGATATTAGTAGGAATCGGTTCAATACATTGGAGAAAAACAAGCTCAGTTCCTAGAATGCTTATGTGGCATGACTTTGAATCGACGTCGGTTCAATACACTAAAGATGCTCTTACTACCATATTCAAAAATCTCTTTCTCCAGACCATGCATTCACCTCACTCCACCAACACAACACTTAATCTTCTTATCCACTGCTTCAGTTTTTTACCCCAATATGCATTGACACACCCCTCCAAATCTCTCTTCCTTCATGAATTTGCCCGCATTGCTTACTCTTTCCACTCTGGGGTCGCATGTGCAAGTGATTCGCCGCCATGAGACACATTGCCACAACTTGTGCTCAGGGCTTCCTAAATTGCACGGTGGAGAGCGATGAACGGCGGCTGCGCATCCTAAGGCCGTGGCAACGACTTTCGAGCTCCAAGGCCACCATCAACAAGCTCCTCTTGCTCCTCTATGTTGATTTGTGATCCGAATTTTCTAATATGGAAGTATCTGGAATATGCCATATTAGCGGATTAGTTTCCTACTTGGACTCTAAGTCTTTTTACCCTTTTATATACCTCTTGTAAGCCGCACAGGGAGAGTTGACGCCTCATTGTAATCCCCTGCGTTTTGTAAACACTCCTCGTATAGTGATTGACGAGTATATAATAATCCTCATTTTACCTTTTATCTATAATTTTTATTATAGGTAAATATGACATCATGTGAACCACGAGTGTACCCTTAATGTTATGAAGGAAGAACCAAATGGATGGTCGTAAGTTCTTCTCGACCACCCCCATAGTCGTAAGTTATGCTACGACTATCCCATAATCGTAAGTCTTGCTACGACTACCTCATAATCGTGAGATTCCTCTCGACTAGGTCACCACGACCACCTTATAATCAAATGAACACTGCAGACAAGTGAGTCTTATTGATTAAGGGATTCAAGCGATCATCATCGTTGTTATTCTCTGAGAATAATGGCACGTAATACCCATTATCTACGGTATATAGGCATTGGCGGCGTGGAGGAATTAATACACGGTAATTACTACCAACATCGCCGAATTCTGAGGAGGTGATGAGGCGTCGCTTTACTCGAGTAGCTATGCTTCCTTCACGTACTATAAAAGGCGGCAACTAGAAAAGGGAAGAGGATCGAGCCATCGAGAATACAAGCACTATCTGTAATAGTCTTAGTTTTTCCCTGATTGTTCGATATACACTCAATACCATACACACACAGGAGTAGGGTTGTTATTCTCTCGGAGAAGGCAGAACACGTATAAAAATTCCGTGTCAATCTCTGCATGATTCTATTCTAGGAGACCCCGAATCAAACAATCTTTCGTAAGTTCGGTTCTAAAACAAGCCGGTTAGGCGTCGACCGTGGGGATCTTCGGTAATTTCTTGTCAACATTCTCTCTGTTTTCCAAATCTCATGCACTCATGGCGGGAGAATGGAGCGAGGAGCTGGTTCGACTTGGCGGTCTGTGACGTCGACATGGATCTTGGGATTGATTCTGAGCAGTGATGACTCATCCTATGGCATTCTTGCCTCAGGGATCTTCCCACGATCCGAGAGACAATGTCGCCGGTGGAGTTGAGGAGGATCCTTATCCCCACAACAAGATGCGTCCAGAGAAATCTACCCTCTCAAGGGCAAGGTCAATCGACCGGGACCACACCCGGATGGACTCACGACCTGACGAGAGTTTTTCCTCGAAGTGTCCAAGTTCCCTAAGGCGGTCCGACTTGGTGAGGCAAGCTCTAGAAGCCTGATGCAGGACTTCACGGCATCTGGTGATTCTCTCTCTCTGGATAACGCCCGAGAGGCGGGATCAACATGCTTTTCTTGCAAATTCAACCATCTCTCCACAGTCACACTGCCGAAGCGGAGCAGTTATAACCGGACTTCCCTACTTGGAGGATTACTCCAAGTCGCCGGATGGTGTCTCGGCGACTCCTCAAGCGGAGGCCTCGGCGCAAGTGAGAATCATCAGCGGGAGGTCTTCGTCCTTCCCTCGAGATCAAGATCACTCTTCTAGAGGCCGAGATGGAGACCCTTCCGAAGGTCACACTGCGCCCCTCGTGGCAATGGCGGGACACCACCATGGCGGACACGACCAGCGCCTTCATGAGCGCCGGAAATCCTCGACATTCTCGCTTCATTGAGGCAATCTCAAGAGTCTAACATAGAAAATCTTGAGGCAATTCGAAGGAAGAAGATTGAAACTCGAAGAATTTGCTGGGCGTATTCAATATCAATCAGAGGAAGCTCGAGAGCTCCAGCACATCAATGATTTGCTCGAGAATCCAACTCAAGAGCTAGCAGAAAGCAAGGCTCGACCTCTTATTTGAAGAGATCGCACAAAACTTCGAGTACAATGAAAAAATTTGGAAGCTCCTCGTCGACATCATTCAAGTAGTCGTACCCATCGACTTCTTGACTACCGATCAATCAACATATCACAGCGTAGAAATCGGTATGACAAGTCGTGTCGATCTCCTACTCGAAGAAATGTCTTCAAATGGTGATGATCAACAAGCTCCTCGGAAGGTGATCGTTCACCACTCCGACATGGAAATCAGCATGAGATAAACTACGAGTATTCCCTCGTGGGGCCGAGACCTATGCAATTCGGGTCAACTTTATTCTTGGGTATCGTCGAGTACGACCACGATGATATCAACCCTTCTTTTACGCAAAGGCGTCAAGAAGTCATTCTTGGATGTCGGGCATTCTGCTTTGATGTCCGAGCTATTCATTGCCACCTCGTTTTCGACCGGTGAACATGGAGAGTTTGATGGTTCCCAAAATCCCATCGAATTCCTTCAAATTTACTAGCAATTTGTTCGACGGCGGCGGGAGAGAGCATGTGATGGCAAATTACCTTCCAAGCGTGCTTGAAGGATCGCTTGATCGTGGTTACTAAACCAACCACTCGAGTCGATCTATTCTTGGCAACATCTCTGCGATCTTCTCTTGGCAAATTTCCAAGGCACATACAATGCATACAGAAGGAGGGCGACTTGCCGGATGAGACAAAGCGACAACGAGACATTGCGCCCGGTTCATCAAAGCGCTTGATCGGGTTAAGTAACTCAATTAGGAAGTTTCGATTCATCTGTCATCGGGGCTTTCAAGCGAGTCCGTAGTAGAAGGATAACGAGAGGATATTGCTTTAAATCCTCCTACTACATCGCGAACTCTTGAAATGGCGTCGATATACTCTGCCTCTGAGGCGGTCGAGTGGAACAACACAATCGATCGTGAAGACAATCCATCTCGAGAGCGGCGAAGTTGGTAAGAAGAAGAATAAGAAAGCAAAAAGTCCAAGAATAAGATGAAGGGTCAAAAACCAGCGGTTCCAAGGAGGTATTGGTACATGAATGATAAAGAGCCACGCACATCAAGCCACACTCAAGCGAGAGGCAAAGGTAAGCGCCCTAATCGGAAAAATGATAAGCCTAGGTGGTGTCCTTTCCATAAAAAGGAAGGGCATGACCTTCCATAGCTCTAAGGTCTTCCAGCGAAAGTTTGAAGACTACTACAACGATAAGGACCACTTCCGCCCCTCGGTGGTAGGTCAAACAAGTGGTCATAAATCTTGATGATAGCGAAGAGGAGATGTCGTTCGGGATCCGCAACACACCATTGAACACATCTCGGGGATCATCGGCATATGAATCAAAGCGGCGACTCAAGAACTGCTGAGCGAGGTAAACTCCATAGATCCTCCTCTCGTCAATAAATTACGAAGTGGTCGGAAGTCACCATTTCTTTCGAGAAGAGTATTGCCGATCCTTCGACTCGACAGTCGATACCCAATCGTGGTCGAACCCACCATCAACAATTGTCGGGTCAATCGAGTTTTGGTTGATGGTGGAAGCTCGTTAAATATTTTATTCTGAGTGCCTGGATGACATGCAAGTACCGGGACCAAAGTAAGACCGATGCGATACTCTTTCCATGGGATTGTCTGGGATCTTGACCAAACCAATTGGTCAAGTTTCTCTTCCTTTAACATTTGGTTCACCAAGTAATTTGGAGACGAGAAAATCTCCTTTGATGTGGTCGATTTCGATCTGACATATAACGCCATACTAGGACGACCAACTTTGGCAAAATTCTAATGGCTACTCATTATGGATATCAATGTATTAAGATGCGAGTCCCAAAGGAGTAATTACAATCCATTGTGACAAGAAGATGGCGCATACTGCGATAGTCGATCCTTGAGATGGTAGGACAAATACCAACTCGAGAAGAAATCGACCTTCGACTAGCAAGTTGAAGCCTAAAAAACTACACCAAAGCCGAGCGACAAAGTCAAAGAGGTTCCTCACGGGCAGAGAGCCCTCGAAGGCTGTTTCATCGAGGATACTTCCGACCCCAAATAGGAAGGCGCCCTCACCACCTTCCTCCGAGCTAGCAGATGTATTCGCGTGGCAAGCATCCGACATGCGGAGTCCCGGGGAGGTGATCAAGCATGAGCTAGCCTTACGGCGACAAAGTACCGTAAAACAAAATTGCGGAGATTTGCCCTGATCGGCGAGATGCTATTAAATCGAAATTGGATAAGCTACTTAAGCGGGCTTTATAAGAGGTCAACCATCGAGAATGGTTGGCTAACCTGTAATGGTTAGAAAGTCAAATGGCAAATGGCGTATGTGCGTGAGACTTTCTTGATCTTAATAAAGCTTATCAAAAGACGATTTTCCTTTACCTCGTGTCGATCGGTTGGTTGACTCTCTGCGGGTTGTGAAATGTTAAGTTTTTAGATACATATTGCGGATATCACAGTTAATATGTGTCTAGGCGATGAAAGAAAAGACGCATTTATTACACCATTTGGTATATTTTGCTATGTCAAAATGCCATTTGGTCTAAAAATCTGGCTAACTTCTTTTCAACTCTTGATCACGAGCAACTTTTTCATCTCAATTAGGCGAAATCTAGAAGCCTATGTTGATGACTTAGTTGTCAAAAGCATCAAAAACTTAATCATATTACCGACCTACAAGAAACATTCGACAATCTCGAGAAAACATCGCTTAAAACTTAATCACGAGAAGTGTGTGTTTGGAATCTCTTGAAATTGCTTGGATTCCTAGTATCTATCGAGGAATTGAAGTGAATCGAAAAGATAAAAGCTATTTTACAAATCGCCCTCAACTACGGGAAAGAAGTTCGAAAACTCCTTTGGGTGCATGGTGGCTCTAAGTCGTTTCATCGCACGATTGGGAGAAAAGGGACTACCTTTCTTTAAACTTCTAAGGAGACCGAAAGTTTTGAGTGGTCGAATGAGACAAGCGCGCCTTTGAGGATGTCAAGAGGTACCTTATGAGTGCTCCTATTACGGTCTCTCAGGGCGGAAAAAGCGCTCTTGGTTTACCTAGTTTGCCCGCGCCACGAGCGGTCGGCGATCTTGGTTGTAGAATGTGAAAATGTACAATGACCGGTTTACTACGTAAGTGAAGTTTTACGGACCTAAGGGCGTTACCCTCGGGTCCAAAAGCTTCATATGCCCTCCTCATGTCTTGAGAAGCTGCGGCATTATTTTGGCGCACAAACTAGGCTGTCTTGCGTCGAGTTTCCTTAGGAGCGATCCTCGAGAATAGGGAAGCAATGGGGCGCGTGGCAAAAGGTCGGTCGAACTTGGGGAGTTCGACATCCATTCGTGTCGAGCGGTAGTTAAATCGGATCTTGGCGGACTTTGTCGCCGATGGACAAATCTGAACTGTTCGGGATCCCGATCTGATTCCCACGACCGATGGGCGATGTACTGACGGGTCGCTTACTTTAAGTGGCTCGAAATTTGGGTGGTCTGGTATCTCCTAGGAGAGACCTTAAAGTATGCCATACAATTAAACTTTCGGGCCACTAATAATGTGGCGAGAATCTGAAGGTTTGCTAGGTTTGGTATCTGACGGCGAGAGCGCTCTCGATTCGCCGACTACTCGTGAGAGGAGACTCTCAACTAGTCGTGAATCAAGTCGGTAAAAATACCGGTGCTCTAACGAGACAATGTCTCGATACTTATCGAATCGTAAGCTAGAAAAGTATTTTTTAGGTTTGAGGCACAATTCATCCTCGAAAGGATAATTTCCTCATGAACCCGGCTTGCTCGAATAGCTTCTTCGGATCTGAAGTACCAAAAGAGTCTTCTTGGAACAACTCGAAGCCTTCTCAGTCGAAGAGCGAGACACCTCCTATTGAGATAGCCTCTCTAGAATACGAGGATACATGGATGGCGCCCATCTATGATTATCTTGAAGGGTTACATGCGAAAGGCGATCTCGAGGCGGATCGCTTATCGAAAAAGCCAAAATGTATACTTTGGTCGAAGGTACTCAAGGGGTGCTCATGCGATGCATTCCGCAGAGCGAAGGATTAACACTCCTTCACGACATACATGGTGGCATTTGTGAAAATCATGCTTCCTCTGAGCGTTGGTCGGCAAGGCTTTTCGACAAGGTTTTCTTGTACCATGACCCTATCGATGCTAAAGAGTTGGTTAAAAAGTGTGTCGATGCGGTTTCATAGCGAGCAAATACACCAACCAGCTCGGGCATTACAAACAATACCTCTATCTTGGCCTTTTGCAACTTTGGGGTCTTGATATCTGGGACCGTTTCCTAAAGCTCCGGGAGGTTTGAGTTCCTTTGTGGCTATTGATCGTTCACAAAATGGATTGAAGCCGAACTTGGTGGGATAACAACGGAAGGAGCAAAAGCGGTTTATGATGAGATCGTAATTACTCGATTTGGAGTACCAAGTCGAATAATTACGAGATAATAGTAAGCAATTTTCGGCGCAAAATTTGAGAATTTTCTGACGAGTTGGGTACCAAGTTATGTTATGTACATGGCCCATCCCGAGTAATGGGGCGTCGAGCGTATAAGCGGCCAAATAATGAGAGGAATTAAAACTTCGAGTCTTGACCCGACTCATCAAGCGCTCGGGGCTTGGGTACAAAATTACCCTCAGATTATGGGCGATTCGTACAACTACGGTCAGACTCTGAGAAAACACCTTTCTTTTTAGTCTTGGTCTTTGAAGCTATGCTTCCTCGGAACTAAAGATCTGGTCAACACAGTCGAAACATTCACGGACTCCAACGAGGAACAAATTGAGCGAGATGATATTAATCTACTTGAAGAAAGGAGAAACCGGGCCCTAATTAGTTCGGCAATCTACCAACAAGCCTGCGAAGATACTACGATCGTAAGGTTCAACCTCATGACCTTCTTTGTAGGTGACTTAGTATTGAGGCTTTGCCAATCAAGTCTAATCGGAACAAACTTTCTCCCAAGTGGGAAGGTCCTTACAGTGGTTGAAGTTACTCGTCTAGGGTTGATGCGATTGGCAATGGAAGGCGGCGAGTTCTCTCGAATTCTTGGAACATCGACCCGATTCACATAAGTTCTATGTGTAACCGACCATTGGAAATAAAGAATCGGGTTTTTCTATCTCTATTGTCTTACTTTTGAGTAGTGCTTTCATTATTTTTTCGACTATGTTTTAAACACCAGTTTTTCTTTACCTTGGTCGGAAGGCGATAACATCACCTAGTGAAGCCTCTCCTCTCTGCATGTGGTCACGCCCACTAGAAGGAGTTTCCTAGTGTTGACTCGTTACTCGCTTTTATGGCCAACACAAAGAACTTCGGGTTTTATTTAGTCGAAATATTTTTGAAGGCCAACTCTTTTCACCTTAGTTTATTTCTTGATTAATTTGAAAAATACTCTAAAAGAGCGCACTTTCTCGATTTGCTTAGCTTGTCTTGGGTGTACTCGTTTCATCTCAAGCTGGTGGGAGGAAGAGACACATCTAGTCGAAGCCTCTCCTCTCTGCGTGGTCACCTTGCTGGAAGGAGCTTCTAGCTTTGTTCGATTTCCTACTCTTGCTACCGGAGCAGACTTATCGAGTTCACTGGAGAAGGGCGAGTAAATATTTTAAAGTCCTCTAGAGCGTTTGCTTAACTCAAGTTGTCGTTCTCGATTTGATTAAACTAGTCGGAGATGTTAATATTACCTAGTCGAAGCCTCTCCTCTCTCACGTGGTCACCGCCCACTAGAAGGAACTTCCTAGTGTCAACTCGTTACCACCCTTTCGACCGATGCATGACAATTGAGACCCAAAACTACAAGTTAAACAAACCTCCTGTTTTTGAAACCCTTTCTCTGAGACTATTTACTTAGTTTGTCTAAACAAACTCGACAAATAGTCGAGGGGCTAGAATAATTTGATTTCAATTCTTAGTCTTTATTTAGTTAATTATCTTTTGAGTTACTAACTACTCGACAAGATGATTTGCGAGAACAAAACTATTTACTTAGTTTTCACAAACTAAGCAAATAGTCGAGGGCTAGGATAATTTGATTTCAATTCTTAGTCTTTATTTAGTTAATTATCTTTTGAGTTACTAACTACTCGACAAGATGATTTGCGAGAACAAAACTATTTACTTAGTTTTCACAAACTAAGCAAATAGTTAGGGCTAGGATAAAGTCATCACATTTGACTTCATTTCTTAGTCTTTAAATTAGTTAATTATCTTTTGAGTTACTAACTACTCGACAAGATGATTTGCGAGAACAAGATGGATTACATCAACAAAAGACTGTTTTCACAAGTTCATTCTGAGACTACTCTGAAGAGGAGAGCCCATTGCATCTCCTCTAAAACTTTCCTACCAGCCGATTGCATCTCCTCCATCGACGTCTTCCTTCCGCTTGGAGCGGTTGAAGTCGGCCAGTGGTTGCACATTAAGGTTGGGGTCATGAGCTTTAAGTTTTGCTAATGCATAACTTCTGCGGCTTCGACCGCCTCCTTTATCGATTGACTTGGTTGGCCTTGAGTGGTCACGGATCTTGCAAAATCGACTTGATCCCCAATGGTACTTGTGTGAGCAGCTATTGTATCATCTTGAGAGTCTTTCCCTCACTATGTAGCTCACCAAGCACATTGTTCAAGCGTGATGTTTCCTTGAAGTTTAATCTTCATTGCTTCCATCTCCTGTTGGGTACAAGTCGAAGCCTCGCGGAGTTTTTGTTTTCGACCACTTGCTCTGAAGAAATAAGATTGGTCAAACAAAATAAACTCCTAGAGGAAAAAAAAAAAAAATAATCACGGGTAAAAGAATTTCTTACCCACTAGTTGAGAATCCAACCTCTTGACCTCTTTATTATGGGAAGCAATGGTCTCAGCATACTTTTTCTCCCATGATACAATATCCTCTACATTCTTCTTTGCAATAAGGGCGGTGCGGTTATAAATCACGGCTTTATCGCGATTTGATCTCAAGTTCTCTCAATTTAACGTCCATTGCTAGAAAGGAAGTGGAAGTGAGAAAGAAATAACTTCGTAAAGAATTGCGGGTAAAAATTACTTACTTGATATTCGAGTTCTCGGCGTCTCAAGGTTTTGATCTTTATTTTTGGACATACGAGTAAGCTCGTGAATAAGCGAAGTTTTCTCTCTAACTTCATTCGGAGCTTTTTAGTCTCGTCTTCTTTTTACGAAAAGAAGCAAGAGTTAGGTAAAGATCAAAGATATAAGTAGTCTTAAGTTCACACTTCTTGTTTAATTTTTCTGCGACTTCATGGTTGCGAGTTAGCTTCTTTAAGCTTTTTCCTGAGGTCTAATACCTCTTCCTAAACTTTTTGACTCCTCTTTTTCATAATCGGCGAGTCGGCTAAGGTCTTAGCGTCCTTTGTTTAACTGCAAAGGATAACGGTGGACATGAGCATGGGTCAATCGATTGTAAGTTCTTCTACAACCATTGACCTAGTCGTAAGTTCTTCTCGACAAAGCCCTTTGGTCATAAGTCTTTTCGACCATTACCTAGTCGTGAGTTTTTCCATGACAAATCCGTAAGCACTATATAAGTAGTCAAATCCAAGATGACTATGAATAGTAGTGACTTACCACCTCTCTGCTGTTTGCGAGTTCCTCTTTCTGTCGCTGACTCTAGAAGTTGTCGATGATATTCACCGACAACGACAATTTGCTCTATGGCTTTACGCAAGATGAAAAGACGATGAGAAACAAGAAAGATTATACTGTATATATAAATGCGATTAAGTACTTACGTTCATAGTTGATCGAGCAAACATCGAGTAAACCGACTCAGGATCTTGACTTGTCTACCCTCGTGACTTGGTCCCAAAACCTTCTCAAGGCGTTCATTATCAAAGGTATCCCTCTATTGGGAATATCGTTGGGATGGGGACTTCGATCGCGAGATCTGAAAGCGAAGACCCTCGATGAAGCGAGCCCAAAGAAGTCGGTAGAAGTTGAAATACTCTTCTTCTTGATTACGTAACCGGTTTCTTTTTGGTGCCGGAGGAACGTCGCAGCGATCTCCTTTAGGCATGGTGGGCGAACCGCCACCATCTTGACGGAAGCCTGCGGTGCCTCTGTTCTATCCACGACCATCTCGGTGGTCGTGGCGGCCTCCTCGATGGTCGCATTTGTTCTTTGAGCTTTCATGACCATCTCGTTGGTCGCATTTCTTCTTGGAGTCTCCACGACCATCTCTGTGGTCACCGCCTACTTCAGAGGTTGTAGCCGCTACCTTCTTGGGTACAACAGGTACCTCATTGGTTGTCGTAACCACTTGAGCGCCACGACTTCCTCTACCACTGGTAGGGATGATCCTCGACCACTTCCTTGTTGTCTCTCCAGTAATGGAGAGGTAGCAATAGGCTTCTCAGCGGAAGCATTCTCGAAATTTGAAGGAGTCGGGCTAAAAGCAACAAAAGGAAAGCAATTCGAGGTTGTGAAAAGGAAAAAGGTAAATTCTGTTCTTACACTTTAGTATATTTCACATACCTCTGCACTTGGACCTAAGCAGAATTTGGGAGTCACTTTCCCAGCGGAAGATTTCTTCTTCTCTCGACCACTTCGGTGAAGTTCGAGTTGAAGAATGGGCTTAGCCACGACCACGTCTGTGCGTGGATTTTGAACGAGGACCATCTCTCTAGTCTCGACTTTACGGATGGCCGAGATCGGTCTCGACCACTCCAAGAGCGACATTGCCATCGACCATAGGCTCTCTTTGGGCGGTATTATCCTTCACAAAGACATAAAATCCTTCGGTTCTCCTTTTCCAAGTGCTTAACAAAACCGGAGTGGCGAAGCTGCGAAAGATTTTTTGTCATAATAGAAGGGTACCTTGGCCTTGCGAGTTTTGCGCTTTAGAGGTTCACTACTTGACCTCCTCCACTTGACTATTTTAGCCTCGGCTTGATTCTTGGCTATATGCGCCTAAGCTTTGCGAGAGGATGCAGTCGAAGGGCTAGAACTCGAGCTCGCCCTCCTTTGTCGTCACCCCTTAAAAGTCGGCGTCTCTTGGGCGAAGGAGCCGAGCCTTTGTCCTTTGTCAACCTGCACCGATGGTTATCGATCTGACTTCTTCATCATCCCGCGATTTTCCATGCCTACTTTACGTAAAGCAAAAGCGAAGAGAAGAATTACTAATCGGTAGTAAGATTTTCTCGACCCGATATCAAATCGTAAGTTTTTCTCGACCTTTCCTCGTATAAGATTTCCTACGGTCATGACTAAGTTGTAAGTTTTTCTACAACATTTCTCTAGTCGTAAGTTCTTTCTCGACTATAAAGTCTTAAAGATAAAATCAACTCTTGATTACCTTTAGGTGAACCATCCTTTCCTCTGCGGATCGACCTTAAGGATTTTAGGAACCGCCACACTAAGTGGCGGGGACTTCTCACAAACGAGTTTGACTCTAACGTCAATCTCCGTGGTGAAAGATCTGTTCAAGCAGATAAAGGCATCTTTTAAACAACTGCGAAAGACCAAGCGAGAGCTAAGTCAAAATTCACTTACCCTCGTTGTAGTCCCCGGTTGGGTCTGTTAGCCCCAGTATCTCCACATAGGGATGCTCGTTTCTTCAAGGACTAATTAGTGTGATGAAATCTTTCACCACATGCCATTGATCGACCCTTCCTTCTTCAAGTCCTTGATAGCTTGAACATAAGGGGCAATCCGGTGATATCTTCGAGTCGAATCCCATGAAGATTTCTTTTAATGACCTTTCCCACGAAAGAGAGTCATCTTCGAGGTGACTTTCGGTAAAACCACCTCTTCCTCCATCCGACCCACGAAGACCGGGTGAAACTCTGAATATACTCCTCGACTTCCGTCGTGGAGTTTTAGACCACAACTTCCGGCAATCCGGTTTTTGAGACATTCCATAGAAATATTGGAAAAGCTCAAGATCATGGAATTCCAGTCGCCTCGCACAAATATCTGGCAGCTCGGCATGGTGATGGAGTTAGGACCAAGGTTCACTAACTCCACCCCAAAATGCTCGAGCACTTGATGAAAAGGGTGAGCGAGCGATGAAGGCCACACTCACAATAAGCACGGAAGGCGGAATTTGCCCATTCTCCTGACGGCCAATCTTGCCCAATTGCGGAAACCATTTCTAAGAGTCTTCTTTGGAATCTTCCGTGACAACTAGGGCTTGAATCTTCGCGCATCCATCTCCGACTCTTCCCACTCGAAACTTTCTGGCCATCTCTCTCGGAAGCAGAAATTTTGGTCGAAAAAGAGGGCACAATTGGAGTGGCGGCGGAGAAAGGCAAAACGACTTCGGCGAAGGCAAGAGATTGAAGAAACGGCGGGAGCAATTTGGGGAAAAGTAAGATCTTAGGTTTTACCCTCGGTGAGTATATATAATCGCGTACCTTGGTAGGGCGTGACATTCAAAGGGTCGCCACCGTCTCGGAACCGTTTCAGAGCGAGGCTAGCAGCGTCGTTTGAGATTCCCAGTGTGTCCGATTAGAAATTCAGGTTTGCGTTTACATCTCAAGCGAAATTACTTCCTTGGTTAGATCTTTTCAACCAAAGGAAATGATAATCGGAAAGTTCCTTCTTAGATCACTATACTCGACCACCTTGTGATCGTAGAAATGCTTCGACCACTTGATAGTCGTAAGCAATTTTCTTGACCAAGCACATTTACGGTCAAAGTAGTATACAATCGAAGAGTTTTTCCTTCGATTATTTTCTCGATCCTCTCATGATCGTAAGACCATCTAGAACCCTTTACCAAATAAGTTGCTTTCACTTGAAGTGGGGGCTAGATGATGAGGATATAATAATCCTCATTTTACCTTTTATCTATAATTTTTATTATAGGTAAATATGGCGTCATGTGAACCTGAGTGTACCCTTAATGTTATGAAGGAAGAACCAAATGGATGGTCGTAAGTTCTTCTCGACCACCCCCATAGTCGTAAGTTATGCTACGACTATCCCATAGTCGTAAGTCTTGCTACGACTACCTCATAATCGTAGATTCCTCTACGACTAGGTCACCACGACCACCTTATAATCAAATGAACTGCGGACAAGTGGGTCTTATTGATTAAGGTATTCAACGATCATCATCTGTTGTTATTCTCTGAGAATAATGGCACGTAATACCCATTATCTACGGTATATAGTTTGTTGGCGATGTGGAGAAATTAATACACCGTAATTACTACCAACATGCGCCAATTCTGAGGAGGTGATGGTGGCGCTTTACAGGAGTAATTCGCCGCTCCTTCACGTACTATAAAAGGCGGCAACTAGAAAAGGAAAGAGGATCGAGCCATCGAGAATACAAGCACTATCTGTAATAGTCTTAGTTTTTCCCCGATTGTTCGATATACACTCAATACCATACACACACAGAGTAGGGTTGTTATTCTCTCCGGAGAAGGCAGAACACATATAAAAATTCCGTGTCAATCTCTCTGCATGATTCTATTCTAGGAGACCCCCCGAATCAAACAATCTTTACGTAAGTTCGGTTCTAAAACACCGACAGTGATCATCGTCAATCGGCGCCCATGGTTTTTTCCGCAAGGGTTTTTCATGTAAAAATCAGTGTCTCATTTGTCTCTATTTTTCTAACAATTGGTATCAGAGCATTGGAGAGATTAGGGTTTTAAGAGATATGAGAAAAAAATAGCAGATCCAATCTGGCCGCCGTCTCGCGTGTTGCTCCCGGCGGCGCATCGTTTCCTCAGCACGTCATCCGCTGCGTCCCTTCATCGCCTCGGTCCAAGTGCACCAGCAACGCCCGTCCTTGGTCCTCCTGCTATCCTGCATCGGCTCCACGGTCCACCTGCATCCGCCGACCAACGCGCGAGCGGACCGAAGACAGCAGATCAATCAAGGCAATAGCCTCCAGCAGCACAGGAGTATCACGTGGAGTATCCAAATTTTCTTCCCATCTGTGCGCATCTAATAGCAAAATCCGTTCTCCAGCAGAGCACAAGTCCCAAGTAATTTTTCCTTTTTTTAATCAATATCACCAAGCAAAGGTCCTGTTGATTGGTGAAGCTCTCTGGGTTTTAGGGCTGAAGCAGCCGAGCGCCTCGAGGCGAGCAGGGAGGTGGCTCGGCTCGAGAAAACTCGGTGGCTCAAGCAGGCTCATGAGCCAAGAAGCTGATGCATTAGTTCATCCACCCTCCAGTACATCCAACAAGCATTACAAAATTTTCTATCAGTTCATCCACCTCCAGCACATCCAACAAGCATCAGTTAATCCAAGACAAGCATCAGTTCCTAACAAATGAAATCGCAAGAACAACAGGCTCGGCGAGCTTGGAGTAGAGCAGCTCGACCTTGTCGACCTCCTCGGCGACGAAGAGGGAGTAGACGAGGTCACAGATGGCCTGCGAGTCCTTCACGATGGGGATGCTGTTGACCTCCATGAGGCGCTCGTTGGGGATGTCATGTAGACCTACGTGCGCTAGAGTCGATGGAGGTAAAATATGATGATGAACATTTGTGTATTATTCTTTTGTATTCCCTGTCTAGTTCTTTTTCAAATTTCAGAGATACCATATTATATAGTAGAGATACTCTCGCTCTTAATGAAGTTTATGAAGCTTTGCATGCTAAGGAGAAGATGAAACAGATGGTACCTTCTGAAAATTCAAGTTCGTAAGGAGAACGCTTGTTTGTTAGTGGCGGGCAAAAGGAGAAGAACTCAAACAATGGATCTTAATGCAAAAGTTCGAATGGCTACAAGAACCGGTCAAAATCCAGAGGCAAGTACAAATCGTGCAAATATTGCAAGAAAAGTTGGCACAACATCTCTGAATGCTGAAAGCTGCAGAATAAAGAAAAGAGAACTGTCTATTATAAGCCAAAAGGTAAACCAGATGGTGAAGGTAAAGCCCTCTTGCTGCTGATGATAGTTCTGATGGAGAAGTTCTTGTTGCCTTTGCTGGATGTGTTAAGAATAATGATGAATGAATTCTTGATTCTGTCTGTACCTTTCATATGTGTCCTAATAAGGATTGGTTTGCCACCTATGAACCTGTTGAAGGTGGTGCTGTATTGATGGGTGATAACTCATCTTGTAAGGTTGCAGGAATTGATTCAGTCCAGATTAAGATGTTTGATGGCATTGTCAGAACTTTGATAGATGTGAGGCACATTCCAGATTTGAAAAGGAACCTCATCTCTTTGAGTACTCTTGATGCTAAAGGGTATAAGTATTCTGGTGAAAGTGGAGTTTTGAAGGTATCAAAAGACTCTCTTGTTGTGATGAAGGCTGATATTAAATCTGTCAATCTGTACCATTTGCGAGGTATTACAATATTAGGTAATATTGCTGTAATTTCAAGTTTATTATCTTATTCCGATGCTATTAATCTTTGGCATATGTGTCTTGAGCATATGAGTGAAATTGGTTTGACAGAATTGAGCAAGAGAGGACTTCTTGATGGACATAGCATCGGCAAGCTGAAATTTTTGTGAGCATTGTGTGTTTGGCAAACACAAGAGGGTGAGGTTCAATACTTCAGTTCATACCACAGAAGGTATTTTGGATTATGTGCATTCTAATTTATGGGGACCATTTCGCAAGACATCGCTAGGAGGTGCTCGTTATATGTTAATAATTATTGATGATTACTCTAGAAGAGTGTTGCCTTATTTCTTGAAGCATAAATCAGAAGCATTTTCAGTATTTAAAGAATAGAAGACTATGATTCAAAGGCAAACTGAAAAGAAGGTAAAGAAACTTCGCACTGATAATGTGATGTAATTCTGTTCTAATGAATTTGAATCATATTGCAAGACTGAAGGCATTGTTAGGCACTACACCGTTCCTCATACTTCTCAACAAAACGATGTAGATGAGCGTATAAACAGGACCATCATTTCCAAGGCCCGTTGCATGTTGTCAAATGCAGGTTAGCATAGGTGTTTTTGGGATGAAGTCGCTTTCACTGCTTGCTACCTTATTAATCGGTTACCCTCTATTGCAATTGAAAAGAATATTTCAGTTGAGGTATGGTCTGGTTCCCCAGCAAATTATTCAGAATTGAGAGTTTTTTGCTGTATTGCTTATGCTCATGTTGATAATGAAAAATTAGAGCCTAGAGCTGTTAAGTGCATCTTTCTTAGTTATAAATCTGGTGTCAAAGAATATAAGTTATGGAATCCTGAAACAAATAAGGTTGTGATTAGCAGAAACGTTGTCTTTAATGAATCTGCTATGCTTCATGATAAACTGCCTACTAATGTTCCTGATGAGAGTGAGCAAAATTCAAGTGTTCAAGTGGATCACTTTGTTGGTTCAAATAACACACCAGATAAGGAAAATATTGTTGTTCATGATACACCTATTGTTGAGGATCCTCCTATTGTTGAGCAGCCACCACAACGGGTCATTACAGTTGACGGACCTAGGAGGGAGATCAATCCACCCAAGAGGTTGATTGAAGAAGCTAATATTGTTGCTTATGCTTTGAGTGTGGCAGAAGAAATTGAAGGTAATACAGAAACTTCATCATACTCTAAGGCTATTAGCTCCACTGATTGTAATAAGTGAATAACTGCTATGCATGATGAGATGGAGTCACTTGAAAAGAATGACACTTGGGAACTAGTGAAATTGCCAAAGAAGAAGAAGCCTGTTCATTGCAAGTGGATTTTCAAAAGAAAGAAAGGTATTTCTCCTACTGAACCAACAAGGTATAAAGTAAGGTTGGTTGCTAAAGGTTATAGTCAGATCCCAGGTATTGATTTTAATGATGTCTTTTCCCCAGTTGTGAAGCATAGTTCTATTCGCACTTTACTTAGTATTGTTGCTATGCATGATTATGAACTTGATCAATTAGATGTTAAAACTGTATTCTTATATGGGGAGTTGAAAGAAGATATTTATATAGACCAATCTGAGAGTTTTGTTATTCCTAGAAAAGAACACCTTGTTTGTAGATTAAAGAAATATCTTTACGGTTTAAAGCAATCTCCTAGGCAATGGTACAAGAGATTTGACTCCTTTATGCTCTCTCATGATTTTAAGTGGTCTGATTATGATAGCTGTGTTTATTTAAAGATTGTTAATGGTTCGGCTATTTATTTGTTTCTCTATGTTGATGATATGTTGATTGCCGCAAAAGATAAGTCAGAAATAGCAAAACTGGAAGCACAATTGAGTAATGATTTGAGATGAAGGACTTAGGTGCAGCAAAGAAAATTCTTGGCATGGAGATTATTAGAGAGAGACAATCTGACAAGTTATACCTTAGTCAACAAGGTTATATTGAGAAGGTCATTCGTCGTTTTAATATGCATGATGCAAAACCAGTGAGTACTTCATTAGCTTCACATTTTAGATTATCTCCAGCCTTGTGTCCTGAGTAAGATTATGATATTGAGTATATGTCTAGAGTTCCATATTCCAGTGGCAGTTGGTTCTCTTATGTATGCCATGGTTTGTTCTCGTCCTGATTTATCTCATGTATCGAGTGTTGTTGGCAGATACATGGCTAATCCTGGAAAAGTGCATTGGAAAGTAATTCAGTGGATTTTCAGATACTTACGTGGCACTTCTAATGCTTGTTTGCAGTTTGAGAATTCTAGAGATGAACTTGTTGGTTATGTTGACTCTAATTATGCTGGTGATTTGGGCAAGAGGAGGTCTCTCATAGGTTATGTTTTCACCATTGGTGGTTGTGCTGTTAGCTGGAAGGCAAGTTTGCAAGCTACTATTGCATTATCTACCACTGAAGCAGAATATATAGCTATTTTTGAAGCTTGTAAAGAAGCTATTTGGTTGAGAGGTTTGTACACTAAGCTTTGTGGAGATAATTCTTGCACTACTATATTTTGTGATAGTTAGAGTGCTATATGCTTTACAAAAGATCAGATGTTCCATGAGATAACAAAGCACATTGATGTGAGATATCACTTTGTTCGAGGTGTTATTGCTCAAGGTGATGTTAAGGTGTGTAAGATAAGTACTCATAATAATCCAGCTGATATGATGACAAAGCCAGTTCCTGTTTCTCAAGCTTAGTTGGTGTTACAGTTTAGTCCTAGAGATTAGTTGGCGCACGGTGGTTTTTTATCTTATCAAGGAGTTATTTCGTGATTGATGATTCTTTATTATGCTACAAGAGGAAATTCGTCTCAAGGTGAAGATTGTTGATTTGTGATCCGTATGTGATCCGAATTTTCTAATATGGAAGTATCTGGAATATACTATATTAACGGATTAGTTTCCTACTTGGACTCTAAGTCCTTTTACCCTTTTATATACCTCTTGTAAGCCGCACAAAAAGAGTTGACACCTCATTGTAATTCCTTGCGTTATATAAACACTCCTCATATAGTGATCATCGTCGGTCAGTGCCCGTAGTTTTTCCCCACAAGGGTTTTCCACGTAAAAATTTGTGTCTCTTTTGTCTCTATTTTTCTAACACTCTATCTCTTCTTTCTCCGACGGCCACACACGCAGTGGCGGCAATCGAAGGTTACCGAGCCGACCTTGCCAAATCATCCATCCCACCCGATCTTAGAAAGCCGGATCGTGGCAGATTCCCTCTGCTTGAGCTTGTGTCATTGGCACCGGCCATGCCCATTCATCCCAAGTAGATTGTTTCAAGTGTTTTCTCAATTTTTTGCCCCCTTTTCTTAATTGTTGCACAAAGTATTTAGCTTTGTTGCAGTATGTTCTCTCAAAATATTGTGGTAAGTTGTTTTATGTTGCAATTGAGACAATGATTTGCCGCACTTGAGTTTTTTTTGTTGCAACAAGAGTTACATTTTGTCGCAACGTGTTGTTGCCATGGACTGTTGCAATGTATTATCTTGAAATGTTCTAGTAAGTTATTTTTTATGTTGCAATCGAGTTCTTATTTGTTGCACTTGAGTATTTTTTTTATTTTTAGTGTGTTGTTGCTATGAGTTTTTTTGTTGCATGTTGAGCACATGGAGTATGCGTCACCTGAGGCTATGGCAACGACGTTCGAGATCCACGGCCACCATCAACCAACCCCCCTTGCTCCCCTCTCTCTTCCTTCTCCTGTGGATACAAGTAGAGATGGCATCATGGCAGCGGCGGCCGGAAGGGGCACCAGGTCGGCCTTGTCCCATAGGATATATCCCTCCCACCAACGATGAGACCTCAGGATCAGCTACCACTGCTTCCTACGTTAATCTCGTATCATTGCCACTGGCCATGCCAAGATGCCCCACGAGCGAGCACGAGGAAGGAACAGATAGATACACTGTTGTTTTTTGTGCGTGTGAGGGAAATTGGATGGTCAAAATCACTCGCAGCAGGATCCAATAGCAAACGAGGATATACAGAGCTAGCGCCCGAATCAGTTGTCTAGACGCTAGCTCCCTAGTCATAAAGGTGAGAACCATCCTTAAATAGAACGTCAACGTGAACAACTGGTTAACAGTACATATAGGAGTAGTTAATAATCAAATATCTAGCTAGGTCTTTGAAAATGGCGAAGATGTGGACTGACCGAATCAACTAACACCTTGTAAAAGTCAATCAATCTGAAAGAGACTGAAAAAACAAGATGACGTCGGACTTGATGTCCAAATTAATCCCTATACTATAGAAATCCCATTTCACAATTCTTCCTTACAAAGTCACATAGGAACCTTTCAACTTGGATGATCAATCCATCATTCAACAATTTTTTTTTCGAGACGAAGCCGCTCGACATCATTTAGCTTCAAGATTCCCAAACAAACTCTCCAAGTGGGCTGATCCCCAATTGCAAATGGATCCGATACGGCCCGTATATCCCGCCAACAAGGCCACCATTCGGCCGGAACCAATTCCAACAGGACGCAACCAACACGGCCACACGACCGAACCCGACCCGCGGACGAGCGCCAGCCTCGCCTTGCGCACCCGGTCCCGACCTAACCTAACCATGCCCAGTCCGGCGACGCGGAAACCGACAAGGTCACTAGCGTAAAAACCTCCTAACCCGGGGCGCCGGACGCGCAGCCGAAAACCTCGACCGGTACGCGCCCACCCAGGGACGCACGGCGTGGCCCACGCGCCAGCCAGACAATGACCGCCTTCCGAGCCGCTTCCTCCCCCTCCTGGGTCATGGCAGATTGGCAGTTGCGCACTTGCGCTTTAGAATACAGAGTAGGAGAATAGAATTAGACCGAACCCCCTCAGATCTGAGGCACCACCGCCTTCCTCCTCCTACTCCCCGCGCTCGGGAACCGTCGCGAACCTCCTGGAAGCTTCGGGAGGGGGCGCTCCTGCGAGATGGGGGTCTTCGACCGGCTGCCCCCGATGGACCACCTGCGGTCGGAGAAGATGTGCTTCGTGCAGCTCATCATCCCCGCCGAGAGCGCGCGCCTCGCCGTCACCTACCTCGGCGAGCTTGGACTCCTCCAGTTCAAGGACGTGAGTATCTCTCTGACTCTCTCTCTCTCTCTCGTCGCCCCTCGCTCCCCCGCCTCTCTGGCCTCTCCCTCCTGGATCTGTCTGATCCAGCCTCGTGAATCGTGATCTCTCCGGGCTCCGCACGCGCGCGTGGCGCTCTCTGCTCCGCTGGATCTAGTTTTTGTCTGTGCTCAGGTCGGAGGGCCACTGTTTGATTTGTGTGTCATTGGATCCCGCGGTTTGGCGCGCGTTTCTCGTTTGAGCCGGTTTGGACGACTGCGATAATTGGTTAGTGGGTGCGAGCTTGTTTTTGATGAACGATGATAAGCATGAATGAGTGTGGTAGTGCAAATGCTTCGAATATAATTTTTATGCTTTAGCTTGTTTTGATCCTAGCTGGCATCTATGTTGAGCCAGTTTACACAAACAAATTGTTAGGGAGGTGGCTTATTGTTATGTTGGTGGTACATTCATGGATAATTACAATGCTTTGCACTTTTGCAGTTTAGCAAGTTTCAATTGATGAATTGGTGTGTTGAAACGAACAGAAAAATTGTTCTAATACTGTGACTGGGCATTTACTCCAGCTCCTGTGTGTTTTTTTAAAAACTTTTGAATGCTGAGCTTGATTGCACAATACATTTTTTCCAAGGACGTGAAAAGGAATTGAAGTGATCCTTTTGTGATAACTATTGGTTATCCGAAAGGCATGGGCAGATTCTTAATTAAAAGACAGTTTTTTTCCTGCTGTTGTGACTGTACTATCTGATAGATCTTTCCAGCTTGCACCGATGAATCGCCATGACATCATTTGTAAGTGAACATGCCATAGACCTTGATGATGGTACCTATCAGTTGTCTATACTCTTTGCTCTATAGTGAGCTGCATTTCATGATGGTCTCCTCAGTGAGTAAATATGGACAACAGAGGTTTGCATTTGGTGTCTTGGTCCCTCAGCACCTCCTTTTTATTGTTCCTTATCAGGTGCAGGCGTGCAGGGTGGAAATGACTAACTAGTTTTAATAATATCTTGAGAAAAAATGATTTCCCAACATTGTTACTATGACAATGACATTTAGGTGCACAGAAGAAGGTAAAAAAAGAACTAAACGACCATTGATCAGATTGTCTTTGTTGAAATGCCCTTTGAGGGAAAAATACGAAGGATAGCAGGCCTCAGAAATTCACCATTTTATCTGTTAATGTTTTTCACCTGAAATTTGAGGAAATAGGAAAGAGAGGTGGCTTGGGGAGTCTCCATTTTTATTTCGCCTTGGTGCCGATATATGATGAAATAGATATTTATTTTGGACTTTATTGTTATGGTGTCATCGTAGAAAACTTTGTAAATATGACATCATCTTTGAAAGTTGTAGACTGTGCTTACTTTCAATTCAAAAGTTTTATTAGTGCTAACTCCAATATTGGTTCAATTTCTGACTTTTTTAATTACTTTATCCCTTTTTTGTAGTTGAATGAGGATAAGAGTCCTTTTCAACGTATATTTGTAAATCAGGTATTACAACTTACGTTATCACCCATTTAATTTTATGTTGATTACATCACTTTGCATGCACTTGTTCTATTCTACTATGCAAAGGCCCTATCTTGGATAGTATTGTATTGTAGAGCCCATATTTTATTTATTTATTTTTAATTCATTTGATCTTCTTTTACCCAAGATCTTTGCTTCGATATCAAGGCTATGTTGTACTCAGATACCGCCTTTGTTCAGTTGGAACTGTTCAATGGACATGACAGTCAGATCTCAGATGGTTAGTTTTTTTTTTTTTTTTTGGAAAAAAAAATCAGCCCATGGAAATTATTATATTGAGAAACATTTTGGAAGATATTTTTCTCTATCAGATTAGATTTTTGGAATAAAAAATGCAAGACAAGAAAAGATTAAATAAAAAGTAACTTGCTTGGTTAGTCATGCTATCTGTTGTGTTTTTTTTGTGTGTATAATATATAATATATATGATTGGCTAAGTTTGCTGACTTTAAGGAGTTAAACTAAATTATGAACATACTGTAAGTACAACCGTTCACCACTAGTATAAACAAGCATCATGGATTGAGTATTTGATTGTCATTATATCAATAAAAACAATGGAGATAAGTGAACATATAGAGCCAAACTGAATTTAATCCGATCTATCAAATTCAGTTACAAAACTGTTTATTTCTATTTGCCTTTTGTTTTTTAAAACCATTTGAAAATAAATAAATTTCTGAACAACAAGAATCTGTCATGGTGAATACACTGGGACTCTTGTTGGGAAATGGATCAAATATATTCATTGCATTTGGTATCTGATATCATGATTCATGAGTATGCGATTTCAATCAAGCTACCTGATTAATTAATGGCACCATGTACCATTTCAATAAATGTCATAAAATTGGGACAGTCCTTCCAAGTCTTAGCTTTTATGTTTTAGTATAATATAATAGAGTGATGCAGGGATCATGGTCTGAGACTTTTTTTGACTGTTGCTTCCTTTAGTGTGTGCTCACAGAACAACAAGAATGTGCTCAGACCTGAAATGAAAAATCTGCTGGTCTGTAACCTTTCTTTATGTAGGTTCATATTGATAAATATGTTTCAATCCCCCTGCAGGTAAAGCGATGTGCAGAAATGTCACGTAAACTAAGATTTTTCAGTGACCAAATCAACAAGGCAGGTGTTAAATCTTTTGTTCGACCTGCACTACAACCAGATATTGATTTGGAGGAGCTAGAGGTACATTATTTATGTATTTATATAATAAATGTATTTCTTTGGGATTGTGTTGTTTCTGTAACAAATGTATATTTTTAAGGGAAAAATAAATAGCTGTTTTATAAGGGAAAATGAATAGTTGCTTTTGCTGTTCCTCCAGGCAAAATTGGGTGAGCATGAGCATGAGCTGCTTGAGATGAATACAAATAGTGAGAAACTGCAACAGACATACAATGAACTTCTTGAATTCAAGCTGGTCTTGTCGAAGGTTGTATCTCGATTATTGTGAAAAATGGAATTAATTCTCCTATGTATTTTCTTGTGACTGTTAAGATGGAAGATAAAAGATCCACACTAGTATGCTTATAACACCTTCTAATGATAGCCCTAGGGTACTTTATTCAGGAAAAAATAGAAACCTGCCAAAGAAATATGTTATTTGTAGGATAGCTGACAGGTATCCACTTTATTCGGTTTAAATTATGAACTGTAAGACTGTAACACTGCCTTGCAATCATAAGTTCCTATCGTAGTTATTATCATATGTCAGTCAAATATTGACCATACTTTAAATAATACATCTGGTCCTTTTTCTGTTTCTTTCCATGTTTTCTCAAATAACTTCTTGCAGGCAGGTGGCATCCTTGCTTCTTCTCACAATCACGCAGCTCCAGCTGAGCGAGAGCTAGATGAAAACATATATGACAAGGAAGTGGATGAAGGGAATGCCTATTTGCTTGAACAGGTCTTATTTTAGTTCTCATCCTTAAGTTTTTGTTGTTCTATTGTTCCATTGAATTGTAACACAAAAATGCTCTCAGGGATTACATCAAGGGGCCTCTGAAAATTCTGGAGTTAGGTTCGTTAGTGGGATAATTTTAAAGTCTAAAGCATTGGCTTTTGAGAGGATGCTTTTCCGAGCTACGAGGGGAAATATGTTTTTCAACCAGGCACATGCAGGGGAACCTGTTACTGATCCCGTATCTGGTGAAGAGGTCTGATTTGTGGTTTGCTCTTTCTTATTCTTGTGTATATTGAGTAGCTATTGCTAAATTTGCCTCAAAGTATTTAGTGCTTGTGTTAGCTTCACTTTATTTTCTCTCTGCAATTGAGTTTATGGCCAAAATTAATGTATATTTCAATACCGAAATTCATCTTTGCACGTGACAGTTCATTCAGTACCTTGAAACCTCCAAAGTTTCTCAACAAAATTCTAACATTTCAATCTCACTCTGACAGGTAGAGAAAACTGTTTTTGTAGTTTTCTTTTCTGGGGAGCAGGCTAAAGCAAAGATTTTAAAGATTTGCGATTCATTTGGAGCAAGTTGCTACCCTGTTCCCGAGGAGACGGTTAAGCAGAGACAGATTTTCCGTGAGGTATTTTAATTCCATGTTTGGCACACTAATTCATTTGTTTATTTTGAATTCCAATGCTTGATTTGACTGTAGTTGTTGAATTTTTTATTGGAGGGAGCTTGAGACTGTATGATATCCTATTTTGGTGACTTATTATTTTCTCTTGGGGTGGGGGGGGGGGGTGTCCTAAGCACCTTTTGCCATTTGTTTAGCCAAAGGAACTAGTTTGTCCCAGACTCCCAGGCACAATATCATAAGTTTTCAAATACATTAGAAGTCATCTGGTTGGGATTGTGATGGACTGCTGCTGGTCCTTACAGATTTCTTTCAGTGCCAAAATTCCTATCTATCTTGTGTTATACTTTGTTCTATGTGATACTACCTAATCTGTCAACTTGGCTAGAATCTGCACACTTTGTAGCATGCATCTATTTGCTTGCTCGATGTAAAAAACCTGAGTATAGCTTGGATGATGTTCACCACTTAGCACGTGTCTATTTTTTTTCTGCTGAAGTATTTGCTAAAAACTTGAGCCAATCATTTACTCATCATGATGTATTGTCCTAATACTATCTGCTGAAGTACGCTGAATTAACCTTCTATAAAATTTTGGCAGGTATCAGCACGCCTCTCTGATCTAGAAGTCACTTTGCATGCTGGAATCCAGCACAGAAACAAAGCACTTGAGTCAGTAGGGTCACAATTATGGAGATGGATAATCATGGTAACCATCTAATACCAATTTTTCATTTTCTTTTTGCATACTGTCATCCCTAAAAACTGTGGTCCCTGTTTGTGCTAGTACCTGGATTTCTGAATCATAGCCTTTTCGTGTCCCTTTTAGGTAAAAAAGGAGAAAGCTGTATATGATACATTAAACATGCTGAACTTTGATGTCACAAAGAAATGCCTTGTTGGGGAAGGATGGTGTCCTATATTTGCTAAATCTCAGGTCAGAAATGTTACATTTATTTCAAAGTCATATTGTTATTCTCATTTCGTTTAGAAAAACCTTTATAACAGATATCTTACTTCTAAGTTGTGCTTCAGATCAAGGATGTTTTGCAGCGTGCAACACTTCACAGCAACTCACAAATTGGAATAATATTTCATGAGATGGACACTATTGACTCACCGCCTACATATTTCCGAACTGATAAATTTACTAATGCTTTCCAGGAGATCGTTGATGCATATGGGTATGTACCTTGTTGCAAAAGTCAACATGAATGAATGATTTTATTTGTTACACTTTGGTCTTTTTGGAAGTCATGTATAAACCAATTGTTCATTGAATGTTGTGTCTGGATTAAATCTTGAGCAAAGTAATTCATTAGGTCGACTTGTTTAGTGTTCAGCGTTTCCCTAGAGCTGTTAACCTTTGTGAATTGTGACCATACAAGGCTGATTGCTTCATGAAACCTTGGAACTTATCTGAATCTCTACTTGACATGATTACATGTGGGAGTGTTTCATTTCATTCTATCCTTGGTTACTATTCTCTGATGAAAGAGAACTCCTATGTTATGGTATTTTCATCATGAACTCTCCATAGTGAGTTGATCATGAATCTATCTAATTGCAGTGTTGCTCGATATGAAGAAGTAAATCCAGCTGTATATTCTGTTGTTACATTCCCATTTCTTTTCGCTGTTATGTTTGGAGATTGGGGTCATGGAATATGTCTGTTACTAGGAGCTCTTGTTCTTATACTTCGTGAGAAGAAACTTTCCTCTCAGGTATTCTTGGCTAAACTTGAACCTTTTCGTTCTTTTTTTTTTGTATAACCATCACATACAAATCCTAAAGGGTGTTACTACTGTAGAAGAGTATAGTTGATAGATTGCACAGATGTTATTTTCTACTGTTTGAATAGTGCAGTTATAATTAGGCCATTGGCACCTTATCCAGTATGCTGTCTTGTCCTTGTTCTTCTTATTTCGCTCCCTTCTGTGGTATGCTATTCTCTATGGTGTTCGTTAAATGCTTATGTTGTGAAGTGCGTTTGTAGATCATGTTATTTCATGACTACTAGAGGGGGCATCACTCAATTGTATTAAATCTATATTGTCTGCTGTAAGTCTTAAATATTTAACTCCTATTGGAAAAACCCAAGTGAGTTGTACCCTTACATATCATGGAGAAAGTTTGATCACCTCAAAGTATATTATCAGTTAAATTTTTGTGAGCATCAGTCACGTTGCTGATTGAGGTAGAGGCATGTTGGGCCTGTGGTGTCACAGGACTCTGTCTGAAAAAATTTGTGGAGAACCCATTTAGTTATGGTATATTTGCGTAGGAGTCTAGAAAATCCCTCTTACAATGTAGATGGAATCCACTGAAATATCTCTGCATGCAAGGGACCCCAGTGAAAAAAATATGGCTCCACCAGTGCTTATCATTTTAAGCCATTTATCAAATTCTTTGCATGTGAATATCTCTTCTAAATCTGATCATGCCCAGAAGGTATTGGTCACATTTAACTTTGCAATTTATCATTTTTTTTTCAAATTGCCTGCACTAATGCATTCTACCTGTTGCATTAACCTCTGGCCCCTTACTTATTTCAGAAGCTCGATAGCTTTATGGAGATGGCATTTGGTGGGCGTTATGTTATTCTTCTGATGGCATTATTCTCAATATACTGTGGGCTTATATACAACGAGTTCTTCTCAGTTCCATTCCATATATTTGGCAAATCTGCGTATGAATGTCGGGAAAAAACCTGCAGGTTTGGACTTACCATTTGACGATTATTTGAGTTTTTTATGTTGGAAATTTACGATTTCAATTAAATACCTCAACCAAGGATCACATAACCGTTTCCGGGGAATTTACCGCTGGGTGGCCGGGACCGGTTACCGGTCAAACCGGATTTTTTCTGGATGAAATTCACTCAAATTTGATTAAAAAACACCCAAAATTCAAAATTTGAATTTGTAAAACCCGGGGAATACCGGCCGGGATTTTGGATCCCGCCACCCCACCGGTAAGCGGTTACCGGCCAGGTTTTCAATCCAGTTTCTTCTCATTCCTCTTCTTTTTTGTTTGGGGTGGGATGGGGTGGGGTGGGGTTCTAGTTACATGCACCGTTGTGTTTTTGGTAGTTCATTATTCTTTGAGTATACTGCAACAGATACTACCTCGCTAGTTAATCAACTTCTTGTGTACATTCCATATGTTTAGGGTATACCTTTAGTATTTTCTTACCACGAAAAGCAGCTATTGTTGAGCATGTGCATTGTAAATAAGAAATACATTTAAGCGCCGAAAGCATATACACATTTATTTTTTGAACTACCAAGGAGCTATATGCAACATATGTTGTAACATGTAAATACACGTATCTGTTTGCTCTTGATGCAAGGATGTCTCTATCTTAAAATGATATATGCATCCGTAACACTGGTCATAGCAGATGATTTCAATTGCACATTATCTGGACTAGTAAAGTTCCTGGTCCTGATGTGCTGGGCATGCCGGCTAATAGCCAATTTTGTTAAAGGTCCAGAGAGCTATATCCACTTTGTTGTTTCTATTTATGAATAGCTGGTACTTGATGAAATGTTGTACTTTGTCTATCATCTGATAGCAAGGGTAGGTCAAGGAAGCAGTCTTCAGCTATCATCTGAATATTGTACCAAAGGTTTATCCCTGAATATCTAACACCCAACCTGTGTGCTTCAGTGATGCACATACTGCTGGTCTTATAAAAGTCCGTGATCCCTATCCTTTTGGAGTGGACCCAAGTTGGCGTGGAAGTCGATCTGAGCTACCCTTTCTAAATTCCTTGAAGATGAAGATGTCTATACTGATGGGTGTCTCCCAGATGAATTTGGGGATTTTATTGAGTTATTTTGATGCAAAGTTTCATGGAAATGCCCTTGACATAAGGTAATGTATTTTCATCGCATCTTTTCTTATTTCGATACAAGAAACTAGAGGGCGAAAGGGCAATGTTTTTAACCATGTGGGTTCCTCAGGTACCAATTCATACCACAGATGATTTTTCTGAATAGCCTCTTTGGTTACTTAGCACTCCTGATTCTCATCAAGTGGTGCACGGGCTCTCAAGCTGATCTGTATCATGTGATGATATATATGTTCCTTGATCCTGCTGCAGATCTTGGAGAAAATCAACTGTTTTGGGGTCAGAAGCAACTCCAGGTTCTATTACCTTTTAGCAAAACAAAATAAATGCTCCTGTATTTGCATCATCCTTTGCATACCGTCCTAACAATTTTCCACTTTCAGATACTCTTGTTACTTGTGGCTATTGTAGCTGTTCCATGGATGCTCTTCCCAAAGCCTTTTATCTTGAAGAAACTTCATAAGGAGGTATATTGTTATGACTCTACATATGTTTAGAGTGTGAGAAGATCTTCATGCTGTAATTTTTGATTGGCTAGATTCTCTGCGGTTTCATTAAACTTTGCCCTGTAAATATTTTATTTTATTTTTAATATATACCACAGTAGGAGCCTCTTCTACTGTTTTCTATAAAAAAAAGGTATATTGTTATGGAAAATCTTATTCTTGGAAAGCAACAAACACATCTCCTTTTTGAGCTAGAATTTGCTTTTGGTGCCGTGTCATAACACTGCATGGTTAAATTAATAATCATTATCATAGTCTTTGCAAGCCTTTGTGTTGTATGGACATGGTTGGTCCTTTTATATAATGGCATAATGTGTAATTAGTTACAACTTGCAACTCATAGGGTGTCATCATTGCCTGATTGAAGTTATCACTCCTAGATGTCCAGGATATCAATATTCTCTGCATACGAGAAAAAGCTAGGATTGTGCACATGCTCTGTGATACATCCATAGCAGTTGAAACCGGGCCGATCATCGACCCGCTCAGGCTTCTGGTTTGCCGGTTCGTCGGTCCAACAACAGCTGGTCCTGTACCTGTATTCCTCACGTCCTGGGTTTGAAAGCCCCTCCATGCAATGTTTTTTATAACAATTCCTGCTTCATGCACAAGATTCGCTGACCTCTGGTCCAACCGTCACTGGTTTTCAATTGGTTTAGTGCAAAACTGGCTGGTTTAACCGGGAATTCTCCGGTTCAGAGTGGCTCAACGACACAGGCGATCCAATAGCAAAACGGACTGGCCTGGGCTTCAGTTCTGGCCTTTTCCGGTCGAACCGCCTGTTCGGTCCAGTTTCAATAACACTTGATATACCACCTTTTCAACAATTAAACATGACATATATGGCCCAGCGACAGCGAGGTTGAACTCTTGGGCTCCGTGCGTGACCCAACCATGAGAATGTATACTAGAATATCTGAACCCCCAGTGTTAAGATGCTGGAGGAATTGTTGATGATGGGTCTGCCATTTGGAAACTGGAACAGGGTTCAAAAGTCAACTGAACCCTGGTTGGTTCCAGAAACCGGCCGGTTTCCGAGACAAGAAAAGACTGGTTAATGGTTTCA
This sequence comes from Phyllostachys edulis, assembly GCA_036346405.1. Lineage (NCBI taxonomy): Eukaryota > Viridiplantae > Streptophyta > Magnoliopsida > Poales > Poaceae > Phyllostachys > Phyllostachys edulis. The sequence continues at coordinate 39,533,849 of CM070545.1, read as the reverse complement.
TTGGTTGAATTTTGCGATTACAAGGCTTAGATTGGGTTAGACTTGGATTGGCTGGCTCTGGTTCGTGTGCTTGTATCTACTAATGAAAGATCTAAATATAACATTGGTGCTTTACTGAATACACCTGTAGACAAAAAGATGGGGAAAAAACTAAGAAGTTCCTCGTTAAAAAAAACTGACATGGTTCCACAGCCCTATATTTTTCTGCTGATTCTTTTGTTACCGGTGTAGTACTCTTTATGCTGCAGTTGTATTTAGAAACATGAAACTAGAGTGGTGATGTTATGCTTGCATCCTGAATAAAGATATGATCTTTATTTTTTTTTTCTCGTTTTGTAAATGATGCTATTAGGTTAAGAAGTTTAGGAAGATCTTTTATGTTTGAGTAAGCAACAAACCTATATTATGGTTGCGATGTCTAGTGAATTGTTAATCTTCCATACCTGGATGCAGAGGTTTCAAGGTCACACCTATCGCTTCCTTGGGACGTCTGAAATGGATCCGGATTCTGAACCTGACTCTGCCCGGTCTCGTCATGATGATTTCAATTTTAGTGAAGTTTTTGTGCATCAAATGATACATTCCATTGAGTTTGTACTTGGTGCTGTCTCAAATACTGCATCATATCTTCGACTTTGGGCCTTGAGGTTTGCCTCTTGTGATGTTTTATTGCAAAGTATCATTTCTGCTGGTTCTATCACTTCCGTGTAATGTTATTTTAATTTCAGCTTGGCACATTCTGAGCTATCAACCGTCTTCTACGAGAAGCTGCTCCTACTTGCTTGGGGGTAAGCATCCGTCCGTCCTTTTTTTGGTCTTCAGATTTTGACAAACTTCACCGTTAGTTTTGCATGTAGTACGTCTGCTCTGCAGTTGCACAACTGTTTTGTTTATACCCCAGTATTTGTCTTCTCATATGACTGCCTTGAAATGCATGTTTCATCTAATCTTGAGATGCCTGAATGATGCTCAAAGTGCAACAGGTGCTTACTTGAACTATTTGTTGTATTGTTGACAGGTATGACAGTCTTATCGTGAAGTTAGTGGGGATTCTAGTTTTTGCTTTTGCTACTGCCTTTATATTGCTTATGATGGAAACATTGAGCGCCTTCCTGCATGCACTGCGTCTACACTGGGTTGAGTTTATGAACAAGTTCTACCATGGGGATGGCTACAAATTCAAACCATTTTCCTTTGCTCTGCTAGCAGACGACGAAGACTGATGCATACAAAATGCAGCACGTAAAGAGATTATACTTGTTTCTTGCAATTTTTGGAGCACAGCGGTGGAATTTCATGAGCGAGATGGGTTTTCCCCAATACACATCATTTTGTCAGACCGCCGGACTTCTTCCTAACGCCGTGCAGTCGTGGTTGAGACTGCCAGCGCAGGGGGAGGAGATTTTGTAAGTTTACGGCAATATTGTAGAGGGCAGGTTTATCGTACAGTGCCTCCAGCGGAGAAGCAGATTATAGTTGCTAACAAACAAGGTACAAATGTAGATTTGCTGTCTACTTTTAGCTTTTCCATTTTATTCAAGTGACTGTCCCTTACCACTTATAAATGAAAATACGCACCTTTTTTCATCATTCTTGTGCCTAGGCTGTAAGAAGCGCATGGCATTTATTAAACTATAATACTTGTCCATTCAAATAAAATAGTTGATCTTACGATTATTCTTTTAGATGCGGCTCGTTTCGTTTCGTTTGTCTGTGAATTACGTCTCATGTATTGGCTGGCAGGACCTGTAATATCCACGAAATAATTAATTATTTAATCAGTTGTTTCGTTTTAAGTTTATTACTGTCCTCACTGATTGAAAGGCAGGTAAACGGCATCTCTGTTGTTCACTCGGAAACAAGGATACCGGCGGTTACCGGACATACCGGCCTGGTACAAAAATATTGGTCCGAAAAGTTTGAAATTTTAAATTTAAATTTCGAATCGGTAGAAAACAATCACGGTTACGGTACCGGCTAGGTTCGGTATTTTTTTTTCGGTATGAGCTTTTGAATCCTTGCTTGGAAATACAGTGTCGTCCGTTGCTACGTGTTTGGAATCACCACGGTGAAGGTAAACCCAAGGCAACCAGGAACACCCCTGGCCAGCAGTTGGGTGAATATTATCGTGGATGTCGGCTTTCTCCGAGCTGACCGGCGATGCAGTACGACGACGCTGTCGTTACTCGTTGAGAGAATATCCTGTGCTCCCAAGATTACGGGGGGAGGATCGCACAGGTCCAACAGTGTTTCGTGAGAAGTCAAACAGTTTCTATTGCAAATGTCTGCGGTAAATACTGTAGCAATTGATCTGAGTCTTCAATTTTCGTTTCGATTAGACGGTGGAGATCGTTTCTAACGTTATGCCACTGTAGATCTCTGCATTAGTAGTTTCAATGCATAGGATCATAATCAGTAGTGCTACACATACTACATTCACTAAAAATAGTGCATAGGGTCATGAAAAATTCCAATTTTTTTTGGTTAGATAGGGTATGATATAAATGTATTCTACAGAAATTCAATTCAAACTGCAATGTATATAGGGAGAAACAAAAAAGACAAATTCAGTGAATAATAACTTTATCTTTTTAGCAAAATTTATCTTTTTGTTTCTCAATGTGTAGATCAAATTTAGATTTGAAATTTTGTGTTACGATAGATTGATTTTGTGTCAATGTTGTCAATTTTTTTCATGACCATTTGCACTACTAAAACGTTGGGAGCACATGATTATTCCACATATAAACAGTGCAAAGTGCTTTTATGGGTTTGGCAGGTGATTTTTAAAGACATCCGCAGTTATGCTATCGAAAACTATATATAAAGCGCCTGTTTGTTTGGGCCTCCAAATAGACCAACTTCATAAGTGCTTTTGGTGTAAGCCAAAACCAAAGCTATAGCCAAAGCTAAAGCTAGGGAGAGGCGCATTTCTGGCTTTTTGCAGATGAGAGTTAGACATATGCCCCTAAAGCTGTATTGAAATTACTGACCTTTGCCACTGTATATAAGACCCCAACTCAGCACTCCCACCCTCATTTCTTCCTCCTCCAGCCTCCTCACCCGATGCGCTCCCTCGGATCCGGCCTGCCCTGTCTCCCTTCCTGCTCGGCCGACTGCTCCCCTCCGCCCCCTTCGTTCCTAGCGGTGGTCGGCCGCCGATGCCACCCTCAACTCCCTTTTCTTTTCTTTTTTTACATATTTTGATGAACACAAATGAAATTGTTTCCATGCTTAGTGCTCGACCATTTTGCGCATTTGTGTAATTGCCTTCTGATTCCAAGAATCTTCCTTTTTTTCATCAATTTGATGCCTCCATTTCATTGGGGATGCATCTGGTACATGTACATTTCATCGGGGATGCAAAGAACTAGGAGTTGTGATGAGGACCTTGGGTCAAAACCACACTGAAGATGAACTAGATATGGTCAATGAGTTTGATGCTAATAGGAATGGAACCATTGATTTTCCTGAATTATTGAACATGATGTAATCGATGTATGAGAGCATTTATATCAGTTTGTCACTCATTTGTATGAATTGAATGATGTTTGAATGGAATAATCCTTGTATCAGTTTGTACTCGATATATTATCTGTAATAGTATCAGGTTCTGTCACATTGGAGGCATGATCCTTTTGCATTCATCGGGTTCTAAAATTTCTTTTATAGTTGGTGCTGGGTATAAGTAAGTTCAATTTGCTCAATTGTTCATAACTTAGTGCAATTAAGTCGTTTCATCAATATTTGTTGCAAAAAGAATAAAAAACAATCATACTTACACTAAATTAGCACACAAATATGCCTTCAGAACCATCAAGGGTATTTCAGACAATTCAACATACATCCACAGTTGAAGCAACTAGTCAGCCCAACAAAAAGCCAAATTGTAAAATGACCTATCAGAAAAAGCTACAGTCACCAACTACATATTGCTTTTACATTTCGAGAGAGCCAAAAGCACTTTTTTCAAAAAAGCTCTGACCCTCTAAATAGGGCCTAAAACTAGCTTTTTAACTTAAGCAGCTTATAAGCATCTTGCTTTTAAGCGAAGCCAAGGTGTTTGATAGCCTGATTTTTTTTCTTGAATTAGCTTATTGTCTTGAATGATAAAATGCTTGATATACCCTTAGACAAATGAGCTAATAAGAGTTTTTCATATTGTTTATGCATTGATTCGTTAATGCGTTGATTAACGATCAATACTAGGATGATAAGCACGCTACATTGCTCCCGTAGAGTGGGTTGAGGGACCTCGACGCGTTTTCGAAACCACAGGGGCTTTTCACAAAAAAAAAACAGAGTGCGACCTCGACGTTATTTCGAAAACCACATGGGGCTTTTTGCAAAAAAAAGACGTGGATGACCCTGGCGTGATTTCAGAAACAACATGGGGCTTTTCGCAAAAAAAGACGTGGAGGACCTCGGTGTGATTTCGGAAACAACATGGGGCTTTCTGCAAAAAAAACTAACGCGGAGGACCTGGATGTGATTTCAAAAACCCCAAGGGCCTTTTCACAAAAAATCCAATGTGGAGCTTCCAAGGGCCAGGGAATCCTTCGTCTTCAAGAAAGAGTATATGAATAACCAATTGTTTGCATCAAACGCACCACAATTTGCTATACAAATTGACTATTGTATAACTACATGAATAGAAAATATGGTGCATAGGTGCATGCGTATCAAGGCCTAACAATCCAATGTATGCAACCAAACCGATGGAATTCTGATCCCCAGGAATTAACACGTAATTTAACAGATCCCAGATAGTTCTAAAAATACCAATGTGTTCCATATTACAAGCTCATACAAATTCCTTTTCCGCTTTACAAATGACATGGAGAGTTGCTGAAAAGATTAAAAAACTACATATTGCAGGTTTTGCTATACAATAATCATTTAAAAAAGAGCAGAGAACAAAATTGCCTAGTACAACAAAGAGGAAAGCTTGTCTATCTATTTCAATGCATATTAACTCCATGAAGCATGATGACCTTGCAGGTTCTAAATTCACTATGCTTGCTGCTCTAGCATGATATTGCAGATCCTGAAACATAAAACATGCAACTGCATGTACACCAATTAGACATCTGCTTAGTTCCTATATGAAGCATGTACAAATTTCATAAGTTACACAGTTCTTGCATGTATTGATTTCATAAAAAGAGTATACCAGATCTCATTTCATAAAATTAAAAAAGAGAGAATATTATGGGATGCTACTATTCTATGTATCAACTCATTTTGAAAAATACTAGCATTTTTCACAAATATATAAAATTTGAGATTTCATGGAGACATTTTGGTTAGACTAAACTACATAAATTTGGACAATAATAGAAAGGAACGAGCAACTACATAGTTTAGTTTGAACGAGCAATTGCAGATTTCATTTGACCATGGATTTTTAGAAGAAAATGAAGTCTACCATCAATATCTTCAATCTGTACTCGAACGACAAACATATGATTCATGTACATAGTAGAGCACACATGGATCTGGTGATTGGGGATTGACATTGTACCTTTCTTAGTTTCTTGGATTGGGGATTGGTACTCATCGGTTGCTTCGTGGATTTCTGAGGAAGAAAAAGAAATCATCATCTAGACCTAGCCAGCCATGGTCACCGCCGGGCTGTGGGAGCGCTGTCGCCTAGCCTCCCATCCGCCAGAGCTGGAGAGAGAGGGAGCAAATGGCATTCGTGCGATAGGGACGAGGAGGTCGTGGCGGCGGTTGGAGGATGTTGGCAAGAAGGTCGGGCAGTGGAGAGGACATCGACTCCTACGGCGGGATGCATGGCGATGGGGAGGGCAACCACTCTGACAGTGGGACCTCAAGGGATAGGACGGAGACGGTGTAATATACCATTTGAATATAAAATAAATAAATGATTAGTACTGAAATTACATATAATTAGAAAGGAGAAAAAAATCTAGAAATTAAGGAGGAACATTAGAACTCGGGCCTTCGCCCCATCGTGCTGTGGCCCAAGTGGGGGCCGGCTGACCCCTTAAGTGGGAGCCAAGGGGAGCGACAGCACCTCCAAACCCTAGAGCCGCCACCCGCCTGCGCCTCCTCTCCCCCTGCCGACCCCTTGGAGCCCCTTGCTCCTCCCCTGCCGCTACTAGTGTGGTGTGGCTTGGTGCTCGAGAAGGGTAGCAAGAGGAAAGGAGCAAGGAGAAGGAGAGGAGAGGAGAAGAAGAAGAAAATGAAGGAAAAGAAGAGGTTTTTCGCGGGTTCTCGTGATCCGTCATTTCCGTCAAGGGTAAACCCTATTAATCCCTAGGTTTTGCCATGGATTGGTTGTTGTTAAGTTTGTAGATCGTTTTGATTAAGGGGAAGTTAGTTTTCAGTCTGGCCTAGTTTGTCAAGATTGGATGCAGAATCTTGTGGGAGCTCTTCAAGGTATTTAGGCTCGGATTCAGAGGTCGGTCTAATTAGATAAAAGTTACATAATCTCGTTAGCTTTCAAGTAAGGTATGGATAATTAAAATCAGAGTAGAGAGCGAAAAGAGACGGCCTTGGGAATGTCGCTATCTAGAATCTGGATGTAGCTGACAAACGTCGTGAAGATCTATCAGTTTCATATAGTAGATGACAAAAATTAAAATGTGGTGACAACGTGAATAATATAGAAAATTTTGTGTAGTTTCTAGAACTGGTATCGTTCATATATTTTCAAGTTTTAGAATTAAAGATATAAAATTGTGAAGCGGACTGTCCTGACAGATTCTGGGACGGTCTTCGGGGAAAGAAACGAGATAGAGAACAATAGAATTAGAGGTTTTTCATAACTAGAAAGTTGTAGTTTTTTCGTGAGGATTCCATAAAGTCTTAGATGGTTGAATTTGGAGTTCGGATGAATAAGTTAGGGCAGTTTTACTACTGGGATAACAGGTAGTGCGTTCGGTAGTTTTGTGTTAATTGGGTCGTTTGGCGTAGACGTGCAATGAAGATAATTGTAAGGGAAAATTTGCTTCATAAAATTGCAATGTTGTATAAATTATAAAATAACATCCAATGTGAGAGTGATAGGTGGGCTATGGGGCCACATGTCATTGGCACATCGATGTTATTTTTGAACTCGTGGTATTTGTGTAGTTTTACTGAGCAAATTGCCCTTAATTGTAAAGTGTGAGTGTTGTAATATTGTGATTTTGGGTTGTGTATTGCCATGTTTGTCCAGGGAGTGTTGCCTCAAGCGCTGTGCCGTCTTTACATCATCCGGTTCCTAGAAGCTAAAGAGGCAAGTGCTTGGTATAATGGTGAACAACGGGTGGTTGTCGTTGTCATGTTGATTTATTTTCCACGAGATTTATTTATGTTGTGTTAAGTTAAATATTTATCATGGTAATATTGATAAAAAGAGATATACTGTGATATTGATGCAATTGTGATATCAGTGCAACTACCATGGGGATGTCATGGTGAGAATAGTAATATTTTAATGAATTGTTGCATCATTCACTTGCATAAGGGCCAGGATGGTGAGTACTGCCATGTTTATGGCTAATCCGGCGTGCCCCATGTTCAAATCCTACAGAGGTAGGGATCCCACCCTTAAGAAGGTGGGGGAGAAAAGTGTGTCACCGACGGGTGAACACTTTCCTATACCGGTATCAGTTGAAAGATGTGCATCATGGCATTTGCATACATTAGAATTATATTGTTGAGAATGAGAATGAATGGTGAGACTTTTGATAATGCATCGATTGTTAATGAGTTTGTGTTCTTACTATTGTATTTAGTGTTTGCTGAGTCGTGGACTCACCCTTGTTTATTTTGTTGCTTTAGGTGGTCGTTGATGGCATCTCACATGGGAATGGCTAGCACACATAAACAATCGTACTTTCTTCACTCAAATGAATTAATTGGCCATGTGAACGTTTATTTTGGTGTGGTGAATAATTCCTTCTATGACTTGATAATTATTGATTAGGCTTAGGTAATGGGTATAAGTTGATTATCCATTCGATGGCTTGGTTTATCCTCTATTTGATTCCCTATTCAGTATTATCATTTATTGTGTTGATCATTAGGCAGTTCAAATGTCTTATTTATTTCATATATTGTCCCATAGATGGAATTTTATTCGTCATATGCTTGCTGATTTTTAATGTAATAGGTGTTTAAAATTGGTAGTTGAAGTAATTTAGTGGCTTTTCGGGCTCAGTGTTGGGCCGAGGTGTTACAAACGACGTGTTCGAGGAGGATAGCGGCGCCAGGGCATGGGGGGGCATGGGGACGACGGCTTCGGGGGATGAGTACAACGGTGGCGGGTGGAGAGGCGCGGCGCAAACGCTAGGAGTCGCTCGAGAGGGCCACAACCGTTCCACCTGGATAGGGGAGGAGAAACGAGGAGAGGCAAGGGTGATTTTGGAGTTTATATACAATAACATTTGGTGGGTAATTTCAACGTAGTTGAGCGGCAAAAGGCTACTTACAACCGCAAAAACCAAAAAAGCTCTCCTTATATGGCTTTTGACTTATAGTTGAAAGCCCGTACGGTCCTACGGATAAAAAAAAAATTACATTAGCATATCGAGCCATCTTCGTTGGACTCGGTTTGCGCGACGCCTTTGACTATGTCGCGACATTGTACCCTTGGCTCTACCATCACGTGTAGCTAAGGTCCACTGTGACCCGCATTGCACCTCTGTTGTAGACCTGTTAATGGGTGGCTTGCCACAGCATGACTTAATTTTCTATACTTAGGCCTAAGTTTTTAGCCTACAATCTCAACAAGGGCAGACAAAAAAATGAAATTTTATTCGACAAAATTAAACATGATAAATAATAATATTTTATTCAGAATAATAATATTTTTTTGAATTTTGGAACTTATTTTAGCTCCGGGCTTGGCCCTGTGTGGCCGGACTTTTCTAGGCCCAGTCCGACGTGGCTGCTGGGTAGATCTATTCCACCGCCATGCTCGGCTTACGTCACACCCTTGACTCGGCTCCGCCGCCATGCGTAGCCAAACCTGTTGTGGCATCTGACATGCCTCCACCATCATGCTCAACCTCCACCACACTCTCCTACAAAATCATTCCAGATAAGCATCAAAAGGTACAAAGATGGTAGGCAGTCCATTCCTATGAAATACAACCTTGCTTTAGGCATATGCTAGGAACAATATCAATGTGTATATGCAGCTGCTCGACAGCTCTTTTTTAGTAAACACCCAGAACAACAAAGAATTGGAGGAAAAAAAATGCTAGTGAAGCTCATAAAATTGTTCTGAAGTATAGAAAGTCGGGCAGTCAGCTAAAACAAGGAAGTTTCCTACGAAGAGATAGGGGGAAAGAGAGAACCGACCGTCGTGGCTGCACAACTGTTGTCTCCCTTTGCGACCCCAGTGTGCGCAGCAGCCCATGCATCTGTCTTCGTCTACCCATTGTCGTCACGCTGCTCTTCGCAGAACTGTGGGATGTAGCCATGCTGCCATCTTTGTCTCCGATCCGAGGCTATGACACCAATAATCTGAAGTTGTGCTGCCCCACACCACGCTGTCCACGCACCTGGCCGCCGCACACCCACGTCAGTTCTGCGACCGCTTGCTGGCGTCCTTGGCTTCCGTCTACTGGTCCCGTGGCTCACGCCGACACGCCACAGCCTCCAAGCCTCCGCCTCCGCCAGGACACACTAGGGTTTTGACGAGTTACTCATGAATGCGGGTAGGCAAGTCAATGCGAGCACGCGACAAGAGGTGTCGGGCGTGGAGGCTGCGAGGTGTTCGGAGACAGGGCGAGGGAACCGATTGAGGCAGTCGAGTTTAGGGGGAGACAGGGCGAGGGAACCGATTGAGGCAGTCGAGTTTAGGGGGAGACAGGCGCGCCCGGGAAGGTGAGTCGCGCAGAGAGGAGGGAGTGGAGAATGCAGTACTCACCATCACTGCATTCTTTTTAAGTGGTAAAGATAGTTATCTTGGAGGTTTAGGCTTTTCCAAAAGTCCAGTAGAAAAGTCATCCATTTGTCTGAGCTTTGAATTTTTTGTTTTTAAACTGGAAAAAAAATGTTCAAACAGACAGGGCCAAAAGGTTACACCTTACCTAGCAAAAACATAAGATACAATTACTCCAACCTATGCGCTGCACCTCTCTAGTTTTATGTTATGTACTAGACTCGGGCCCAACTGTCAGCCATACTCATCCCTCTCCATCTTTCATCCCCCCCTCTCTCTTTGCTCCGTCCCACACTTTCGCCCCAAACCATCAACATGACCCTCCCTCTCCGGAGCTTCTCGCCCCGCGGTTGTCGTCGCACTACCTTGCCTACCTGGCTGTCACCGCCACCCGCCTTTGTCTCTTGGGCTTCACTGCCCTCCTCTGTCCCTCCTCATCTCTCTCTAACCGGATCTGGTCGTGGCCGCCATGGTCCGAGCCGGCGCCACCTAGATCTGACGGAGAAAGAGAGAGGGAGGACGGGAAGGCAGACATGGTCACGGTGGTGCGGGCGCCTAGTGCGGCGGCGGTGCGGGCTCCCGGTCCCCTCTTTCCAAGCCGGTGGGCCCACAAAATGCGTGATATGGATGCAATCTCCCTTCCAAATAGTTCCAATGCCCTTTCAAGATACAACTTTTTTCTCTCTTTCTTCCTCTTTCCTCATGTAGGCAAAATTCTAAAGTGGAAAGATACAGATACAGCCGATGTAGCCGCTGTCACTGCCCTACGCATGCCCTAATGGTTCTAATGCCAAGCAGATTGAAGAATCATTGTTATGTAAAGAAGGGATATAATTAGCAGCAGAATGGATACGTCGCCCTGCTCGGTCGTTGTTCTATATGCATGGAGATTTGGGCTAAAGGGAGTAATTGGAAATGTCAATTATCATGAAAATCAAATATCTGTAATGAGAATTAATGCGGATATTGAGAACCCTTGCGTGCGAAACAACCATGAGTACATGGAAATATTAATTACGCTACAAATAAAATCTTTTGGATGAGAATTAACGTAGATATATCCTACAAATCAAATCTTATGAATGAGAATTAATGTAGGCATTAAGAATGCTTGTCAATTTTCATTCTATAAAGGGACATTTCGATCGCGCAAATCCTGCACTGTGCTGCTTATTGCTTCTAAGGCTGCTCCCAATGGGCAGTATCTTAATGCAGTTTCTTTAGTGCATGAGGAGTGTTATGATACTATCTTCCTAATGCATGGTTTCTTATGGTGTAGTATCTTAGGCTGTTTCATTTAATTACATGCATGCTCTGAAACTTCATTCACTTAGCACAAAACAATACATTTCTAAGATACTACTTGCCAAAAACATATATTTCTTGGTTACATTTACTTGCAAAAATAGCAAGAAACAAATAAAGCATGCATATTGCAATGCAAGCACCTATTGCTACAAGCTTATCATCAGGAATTAGGATGTTGAGGGCTACTACTGGTGTGGTGGGTTTGGACACCCTTGGTCTTGCTGTTGAACTGCTCAATGATGTTAATAGTCTTATGCTGAAATTGAATCGATAATTAGTTCATATTAATATTCCCCTTGCTCTGTGATGTAAACTGAGGGCTATTGGTGTATGTGCATTCT